>CM060962.1:196186825-196234325 GCA_030765045.1 Tenodera sinensis | reverse complement strand
CATCATTTGCATCCCGTTGCTGTTCCAGCTGATCTATTGGATGCTATTTATAGCTAAATAAAAATTACAGCCGCGTAATAATGTTGGTGGTGATATAGTGGCTCATACTCTAGCATGGATTTAGTTTCGTAGACACATATGCTCTTAATCTCCTATAATAGTTCTTATTCATTGTGCAATTATACGCCATATTAGTCCTGCACAAACAGGAGTAGAAGCAAATGCATTCTAATTATATGCATGTTATAGAAAAAGTTCAATTTTATTATATAATAATGGATAATTTTAAGCACTAAAACACCATGTCATAAAAATGTATTTCCTTGTTTGACAAAAACATAGCACTTAGAAATAGCTAATGCAGATACAAATTATTTGATATATCTGAAAATTGTAATACTTGCCCATAGTCTTAACCGACACAGTAACCTTATGGTAAAATGTGTGGGTTTTTGTGTGTTTTTAAATGTATATTAATATTTCTCTCAAAAATACATTTGTAGTTCTACAGCCTAGAAAAATGCGGGTGGATTCGTATAGTCGTTACAACTAAGAGGCGGATCAGGAACACGGATTTTTGCAAGTTTGCCTTACCTCGTACTACAGACTGCTTATGTCGAAGGAGAGAGGGTGACTCCAGAAGTAAACAATGGGTGCGTTTCTGGAGCGCTTGTAGAGCTTGTATCAAAAGAATGCCTTTTACGTAGCTATATGTAAAGTAAATAAACACAGTCTTTTCTTTCCAGTGAACAGTAATGTACATCCCTGGAAACAAAATTTAAACGTCAGGCTACCTTAACGGCAGTGAACAACTCCACGAGTACCGAATAACGCAGCTTTCAACAGTAGGCATATCTGACTGTCTGCGGGTGTATCTGTCGAGCGCGCGTGTGTGTGTAGGCACGTGTGCATTTATGCGTCCCAGACATGACTCATATTGTTTTTTGTCCACAGGCGTACATGCAGAGGTGAACATTCTAGACCTCTCACTTAAACAAAAGCTATATCGTGAGAAACTGTTTTCGACATCGTAAGAAGTAAGAGTTGAATACGAATAATACACTATATCACTGTCTCATATATTTGTTACAACTTTTGTTCTGGAGGGCCCAATTACTTCTTGCAGCACGACTTCACGCACAGCATACATTACTGAAAGCCAGTGTTTTTCTGTAACACATTTTGGAGTTTATAGTGCACATTTTTCCTAGCTAACTTTGATTTGCATAATTTTTATACATACTTCTTCCACTATGTTTATAGCCTTTGGTAAGTAAAACTCGGATGTTTCTAAGAAGGTCATGGTTAACTACTCAAAACATTCGCTGAAGTTTCAAATTGCAAAATTTCTATTGTGTATGACTCTTTGGAATCTAAAGCATTGTTCAGTTTCACGGTATATTTCGGTACATTTGGTTGCCCAGAGTCTGTACTCGGGGGACACGTGCTAAGAGTGTATGCTCCCTGCTTCAGTAACTTGAAATCACTAACCAGGTGCTCTAATCAGCCCTCTAGTTATGAATGTTCTGTTCATATCACTTTATAACACTTGATACTGGCCAGATCAGTCCAAGAGTAGCTTCATTTTTAACAAATCATGGCTATCCAAACCTGTATTCTGTGTCATCCTCATAGGTCATATTATAGTACTCCTTGAGATTGTGCAATACTTTGAGTGTGTGTAAGATCTTACCTGAATAAGCATAAAACCCAAGATACGTTTATTATGTATAGTTCACTAATAAAATAAATTGTGGATGTTGTCTTTGTAATTATTAAAGACGGAGAGTAGAATCACACGCAAATCCTTACATTAACAGAATAAAAGCTAGGTCTCTATTTTTATACAAACTAATTAAATACACGATGCTTGACTGAATCTTAAAGGTATCAATTAGTTCTAAATATCCCAAATCCGTAATAAAATGTCGACTGTTGCCAGAGTTACCGTTTCAATATTGGTTATTCCGGAAACGATAACTATCATGTAATAAAGGCACAATTCGTTTAATATATAAAGCGTTCTAAAACGCTTTTGTTCCGTATATTATGCAACTAGCAGATATACTCAGCATGGCTCGTGGTTTTAAGATTTATCCCTGCAACTTTTACACTTAGGTTGCAGTAGTCCAATAGCCTTGTATTTCTTGAGAGGCATTTAAAGGTATATATATTATATAACACGGTTAAACAAAGAAGTAATTAAAACTTCTAGGATAGTATAACGAACAAGAACAACAAAGTAAATAAATAAAAATACCAGGAAGGCACTGCGGAAAATAACTGTTGAACAACCACAAATACCAGAGTAAGGAAAACGAATGAAGAAAACCATGTGAATGCAGTATGTTGCATTTCTATTTCAGTGATATAGAAATTTGTATCAATTGCAGGTAGAAGGGTCAGTAGAGAAGGACATGTGAATGAGTTACATAAAAGAAAAACTATTAGAGAACATATGTTACATTTGTATTTCAATCATATTGAAAATTTTATGAGCTGTTTGTAGAAGAGGGACTAGAGAAGGGAGTGTAATTGTGTTTCATAAAAGAAAAGTGAATAGAGAAAACCGTGTGAAAGTAATACTTCGCATTTCTATTTTAAACATATAGCAAATTGTATAAATTGTTTGTAGAAAATGGCGTAGAGGAAGACATCCTAATGCGTTATGTAAAAGAGAAGCGAGTAGAGAAAACGATGTGAGTATAATACGTTGGATACTAAAATGAATAGCATAAAAACCTACTCCATGAAAAATATGTGCTGCTTCAATTGTTGGTAACAGTGAATAAGTGCTGCAATTCTCTACCTACTGAACATACGAAAACATCGGAAAATGTACATTTTGCTCTCACACCTCTGAGTTTATCACCGTCTTATTACGCTAACAAGTTTTACTACCTTTCCCTGCGCATCTCCAATCGCCTTAGTCTTTCACATGCATCTTTTTGTTCCCAGTGAATTAATATATTGCAGTATTTGCCGAAAGGCATATCCTTAAGCTGTGGAATTAATGTATTTCACTATTTAAATTTACATTTGAACACATTTAGTAATGCAATCACGCTTAAAAAGAAGAAAGGTTGCAACAAAACATTGCATTAACAGAAGTGATGATCAGGAAAGCTTATCTATTCGTAGTTCCAATATAAAGACAATCCATCAACGGCCTACTAAATCCTAAGATGGTTCTGCTCAAGTGTCTTTATCATATTCAGGCGCCAATCTAAAGATTCTTTACTGGAAAACTGTATTTTGCGCCATTTTCGGTGCACACTTTGCTATTCGTCCACAAAAAATAGCATTTCACGTTTAAGAATCATTTCATTATATTTTGTGATTTGTATACTGCTACTATCGCACATCTAAGTCACTTCTGCGGAAGCACAACCCAAAAAGTGAATGCAATGATATAAGGATATAGGGGCAAAATGTAATGGCAGTTCCCAAAAATTTAAAATGGGCAATATTATAGTAAGCTGGAGCACTATCGGAATCACTAGTCTCGTGCAGTCAGAAGTACTATTTTGAAACCATAATTATTAAGGGGTAAGGTTTATAGCTTAATAACAAAATGATAGTGAGATTAGTGATTAATTGCAATAAATGCTTTCCTGTATTAAAATCAATGAATTATATCATGAGCAAGGGCTAAAATAATTGTCGTGAGAATAGTAAGATCGGGTAAAGACAGGCCAGTGTAGCTAAGTACTTAAGGTTAGGTAGAAGCTCAAATCGGCCAGCTTAAGGTGTACGTCCGGCTAATGCAGACGCTGATAACCACGTACATAAAATTATGAAATTAGAGGGGGAACAAGAGCCTGAATATTTAGCTACTTGCACAGTAAAAGTGGTATTTCATAAACAAAGGCGAAGCTTCGGTTTTAGAAGCTGTAGGATTCGTCCGCGTATGTGAGTGCGTTGGTAGAAGTGATGCTTACTAGGCGAGACTGATGAGGGTGGTGGTGGTGGTGGTGGCGGTGGCGGTGGTGATGGTGGTGGTGGTGGTGATGGTGGTGGTAGTGGTGGTGATGGTGATGGTGGTAGTGGTGGTAGTGGTGGTGATGGTGGTGCTGATGGTGGTGATGGTGGTGGTGGTGGTGATGGTGGTAGTGGTGCTGATGGTGGTGGTGATGGTGGTAGTGGTGGTGATGGTGGCGGTGGTGATGGTGGTGGTGGTGATGGTGGTGGTGGCGGTGATGGTGGTAGTGGTTTTGATGGTGGCGGTGGTGATGGTGGTAGTGGTGGTGATGGTGATGGTGGTAGTGGTGGTAGTGGTGGTGATGGTGGTGGTGATGGTGGTAGTGGTGATGATGGTGGTGGTGGTGATAGTGGTAGTGGTAGTGGTGGTAGTGGTGGTGATGGTGGTGGTGGTGGTAGTGGTGGTGATGGTGGTGATGATGGTGGTAATGGTGGTGATGGTGGTAGTGGTGGTGATGGTGGTAGTGGTGGTAGTGGTGGTGATGGTGGCGGTGGTGATGGTGGTGGTGGTGATGGTGATGGTGGTAGTGGTGGTAGTGGTGGTGATGGTGGTAGTGGTGGTGATGGTGGTGGTGGTGATGGTGGTAGTGGTGGTGATGGTGGTGATGGTGATGGTAGTGGTGGTAGTGGTGGTGATGGTGGTGGTGGTGATGGTGATGGTGGTAGTGGTGGTAGTGGTGGCAGTGGTGATGATGGTAGCGGTGGTGATGGTGGTGATGGTGGTGGTGGTAGTGTTGGTGATGGTGATGGTGATGGTGGTAGTGGTGGTGATGGTGATGGTGGTAGTGGTGGTGGTGGCAGTGGCGGTGGTGGTGGTGGTAGTGGTGGTGATGGTGATGGTGGTAGTGGTGGTAGTGGTGGTGATGGTGATGGTGGTAGTGGTGGTGATGGTGGTGGTGATGGTGGTGATGGTGGTGGTAGTGGGTGTGATGGTGGTGGTGGTAGTGGTGGTGATGGTGGTAGTGATGGTGGTGGTGATGGTGGTGGTGGTGATGGTGGTGGTGCTGATGGTGGTGATGATGGTGGTAGTGGTGGTGATGGTGGTGATGGTGATGGTGGTAGTGGTGGTAGAGGTGGTGATGGTGGTGATGGTGATGGTGGTAGTGGTGGTAGTGGTGATGATGGTGGCGGTGTTAATGGTGGTGATGGTGGTGGTGGTGGTAGTGGTGGTGATGGTGATGGTGGTAGTGGTGGTGATGGTGATGGTGATGGTGATGGTGGTAGTGGTGGTGGTGGCAGTGGCGGTGGTGTTGGTGGTGGTAGTGGTGATGGTGATGGAGATGGTGGTAGTGGTGGTAGTGGTGGTGATGGTGGTGGTGGTGATGGTGGTAGTGGTGGTAGTGGTGGTGATGGTGATGGTGATGGTGGTAGTGGTGGTAGTGGTGGTGATGGTGGTGGTGGTGGTGATGGTAGTGGTGGTGATGATGGTGGTGATGGTGGCATTGGTGGTGATGGTGATGGTGATGGTGATGGTGGTAGTGGTGGTAGTGGTGATGGTGGTAGTGGTGGTAGTGGTGGTGGTAGTGGTGGTGGTGGCAGTGGCGGTGGTGGTGGTGGTAGTGGTGGTGATGGTGATGGTGGTAGTGGTGGTGATGGTGGTGGTGGTGGTAGTGGTGGTGATGGTGATGGTGGTAGTGGTGGTAGTGGTGGTGATGGTGGTGGTGATGGTGGTAGTGGTGGTGATGGTGGTGGTGGTGATGGTGGTGGTAGTGGTTGTGATGGTGGTGGTAGTGGTGGTGATGGTGGTAGTGATGGTGGTGGTGGTGGTGATGGTGATGATGATGATGTAGGATTAAGGGTGCTCAACCACTTGGTCATCAGCTCCTTTATAAAACGGATCATGGCAAAAGCCAGAGATAAATTTCAATATAAAATAAAAGTACTAGTGAAAAAAGCAAATATATAGAAATATACAAAACAAAGAGGCAAACGCCAGCATTAGAACGGAGTTTTAATACTCAGAGTATGAAATTTGAATATCTAAAGTTCTAAATCCTCAGGTTCAGCTTTACAGTGAGCGGGATTGAAGTTAATAAAAGAGAGGATGTTACTAAAACGTGCGTCTTTTCCTATTTAGCGCACTATGCGCTATTTAGTGAATGTAACCCAGGTCTTTAAGGTGTTTGTGTGTTCCTGAGCTCGTACAGGGGGAAGTGCTCATGGGTAAAATGTTACATAAACAAGTTCGTAAAATAGAGTTACTGTAAATCAACCTTTTTATATTAAATAATTTACAGCGCCAAATATAATTGTGTAATTACTGCAACATTATATTGTACGCATGAATAACAATTACAAGGTATAGAGTACATATGCAAACACTAACACAAATCCAAATAATCATCAAGTGGAACACAATGGCGTTTACGCTGCCAAGTATAATTTTCCTTAAAGTCAACACCTAAAACCTAATGCCTACGTTGTTAACCCAAGAGCTGTAACCAACACCAACTATAACCACGTCTTTAATATAGGGAACGTTTAGTAACAGTTGCTGACATTCAAATGACACCAAATTAGGTATAACCATAGAACACTATAACGGGGGAAATTGTCACAGCTGAATTTTAATAACTTATGCTCTCCATATTACAAATTCCAGTAGACAGTGAACTATTCTTACATTACGATAGATAGTGTAGATGCACAGTGTTGGAACATACGTAATTGGTTTCTATCATTCAATTTGCACATCCCCTTTAGCTTTTATAGCCTTTAACTTGCAAGAGGTCATTATTATCGTTTTGAATTTATTATTCTGTACTTTCGATAACTGTATGAATATTATTCCCTGTTTATAAGTAAGTACTTTTTAGTTAATTTTAAAGTACTTGTATATAAAATGTGCCATGAATAAAGTAACATAAGTGTAAGAATCACTTCTTAATAAATGGAATAGACTACGTCTGTGATTTTCAAAGGGGCAGGAAAGTTTACGTGACTGTACCTCATCAGATTTTCTGTAACTGGGTATCATTCTTCTACCCTGCATAGAGTCTGGAACATTGCACACAGAAATGAATCTGCAGTAAAAGAAAAAAGAAGAATGGGAACTTTGAAGTATCTATTGTTAATTGATGCCCTTGCTTTTTCGGTTCCTGATTCCACCTCTTAAACATTGCCCACACACGGCTTGTGTGTTTAAAAACACCAGCTTGTTGGCATAAATCAATAATATTAAAGCATTAATTGACACACATTTAATGTTTAAATGTACTCTATATTTTCCTCTTCTGTGTTTTCCAAATGTGTGAGGAAATCTCAGACTTCACCATAGTACCTACTATTGGGGTCCCGTGACACTTCCATAATATGCAGATGTATGAAGTTTGTTTAGGCCAATAATAAAGTTAACAACGAGATGCATTTGCGTTCAATTGAGAATAAAAGAAACGCTTTATATCTTTAATATGTTCAAGAGCTTTCCTACATCCTGTTGAACTATGCCACCACTCCAGATGTGCTGACTCCTAGTAAGGATATTCCACAAAGCAATTCCGGTCCCACAGAGGTAACTAATGTGGCCTTTTTGTCCATGTATGTGCAACATCATTCCGATTTATGCCCAAATGGACTGGCACTCACAGAAGAGTAACTGGATATATTTTGGCACAGCCAAACTATCTTAGAGATTGGATTAGCTGCTTTTAGAGCATAAATTGTGCCCTAGCTTTCAAAGCAGAAGGTAAAATTAATCTCAATCAAGAGTAATTATCTGCAGTATATTGGAGACTGGTATTGCGTAGACCTGACTCAAAATTGTAGCATACCTATCAAGAGGGAGGAAGAGTCTTGTAGAACGTCCCCGGACCACAACGACTCCTTCTCCTCAGGAAGTCGCCTATAAAGCAAATATGTAGACCACCTGTGCTGAGCGGGTGTTGACTCTATGCAGATCTCTTAAATATATGACATCAAAATCCTTAAGAGTACTTGTTGGAAAAAAAGCCAATAATGAGGGAAAAGTTTTCATCTATGGGATAATTTGTGGTAATTGGGACCTTCCTCAAAGCTTTGCTGATATGCGTAAGTAACGTCTGACTAAATTATGAATTCTATACAATATCTTTCTTTTATTAAAAAACGCAGACTTTCGCAGCCTCTGCCGATAGAATGATGAACGTTTTCCATGCTATATGACAGTGGTCCACTAGGCTTTCTTTTTAGTGTAGTCTTTAACGCCCGCTTTCACTACTACGGCACCACAGGTGGGACACTATGATACATGGAATGAAGATGGAGCACTGGTTCAATGGGATGGCGGGGGAAACCGGAGAACCCGGAGGAAACCCACCCCAGCACCGCTTCGTCCACTACGAATCCCACATGCGGTTGCCTGGGATCGAACCCGGATCACTTTGGTGAGAAGCGAATGGTCAAACCACTCGGCTACGGCGCCGCCGCGCTGGGCTTTCTGTCCAGCTTTCCAGATGTTTGTGGTGCGAATGTGGCGGACATTATCAGGGGCGCGTATCAATTGACTATCTAGGTGTATTAGTGCAGATACTGTTGGAATATAATGACAGGAAGCCCAGTGGACCAAGTCCATACAACCCAGGAAACTACAAAAGGATAGAGTTAACCTAAAATACATAGAACTCCAGAAAACCAAAAGGCCAGTGACAGCGGAGCTTCTAATAAAGAAATATCTCAGGCTTTTTAATACATTTGTCAAAACAAATAGACTTTGATGCCCTTAAGTAAATTCGCACTGTGGAGACGTAAATATCGAATGTAGGAATAAATCAGTCTATATTAGTTACGGAAAATTGCACTGTTAATATGTAAGTGATGTAATCTAAAAGGAGTATACAGTTGCGTAATGGAGCATACTCAATAAATAACCGTATATCCCAAAAGTTTAAACATCCTACTCATGACATCATTGGACCCTTGTAGAAGCTTTGAGGGCAGTGATGACAGTAATTTGTTTAGTCATTTCTGCTATTTAATTCTAAGTTCTTGCAGTTCTGTGCAGAGGAGATTTAAGGTTTCGGATCTCCTACCATTAGACTGATATCTTTGTATCAGAGATTTGTTATTATTATTATTATTATTATTATTATTATTATTATTATTATTATTATTATTATTATTATTATTATTATTATTATTATTATTATTATTATTATTATTATTATTATTATTATTATTATTATTATTATTATTATTATTATTATTATTATTATTATTATTATTATTATTATTATTATTATTATTATTATTATTATTATTATTATTATTATTATTATTATTATTATTATTATTATTATTATTATTATTATTATTATTATTATTATTATTATTATTATTATTATTATTATTATTATTATTATTATTATTATTATTATTATTATTATTATTGTTGTTGTTGTTGTTGTTGTGTTTGTTTTTGTTATTATTATTTTTTTTTCTTTTCTTTTTTTTTTTAATTTTTTCTGAAGCTCATGCAACTTTGATAATACGAAATTAAAAGCACATCCCTCACAGCTAACTATGCACTTAGTTTTTTTCTCCGGTTATAGACTGATTCCCCCACATACTGTTAATCTATTCCTTGGTATATCTCTTGAAGGAGTTTAAAACCAACATAAAGTAAGGGATCTACAAGAACGAAGATGTACATACATATACCATAAAACTGAGAAGTCGCGAATATAAATTCAATTTTCAACCTCGCTGTGCACAAAAAGAAGTTATATTTGAATATGCAAATTCCGAGATGTTGCTTCATTAAAATGGCTATTGCTTACAGTAAATCTTGTATTCAGCGTTTGCATCTTTATTTGATTCTTTTTTCAGGTGCGTTTTGCTTTTATTCTTGCACATCCTTTACGTTTTCATCTCCATACGTTGTAATGGGCTCTAAATCAGGTAATGCAGAAAGTTTATATACCAGATAGAAATTCGTGTACAAAAATCAACATTAGGTGGCAATGTTCGAGTCGTCATTCGCGTACAATCCAGCTGTGAAAATCGGGCACGTAAACAAGGTTATGAGTTGATTTCTTTCTGCCGCGACTTTAAGAATATTTCGGAATGAAAGCATTTGAGGTTTCTGATCAAAGGTCTAACCTCGTTTTTCTACCAATCTTTCGTGTAAGCAGCAGCACAGGCAAAGCTGCTTTTAAATGCCTTTGATTTGCAATAAAGGATATCAAATTCTTAGGTGATAATGCATTATTTAACAGACTCCTGAGTGATACTTGGCTGGAAGTGCTTTCAATTATAGTCATTGTCTCCTGCAAAGCCCGATAGCATTAGCAACTAAACACGTAGGATACAACGAAGTGAAAAATGTGATTTTATAAAGTATTGAAGTTAGAGGATTAATTTTTTGAACTGAAATTTCCAGAAACTAAAGAAATGTGTATACTAAATTGAATTCCAATATCTAATCACATTCTTGATGCATTAATTATATTATATCAATGTTCTTAGGTATAATCTAAAACCATATCCTCTAGCAGATATTGAAGTACAAAGTTGATTTTCTAAAATTATATCTCTTATTACCTTTATAACAAATTAAAGGATGAAAACTTTCATATAATAAATTAGTTTTTCTTGGAATTAATTTCAATATCGCAAAGTGTAAGAATGTCACAAAAACAGCGCATAATTGCGTTGTATTTTTCTTGTTAAATCATAACCAATATCAAAATTCCAAACTGAGATTTTAGTACCTATATTCTGAACTACATTAAAAACTTTTTTAGATATCTAGCCAGGTTTTTATGGGAGAAGATAGATTTTTAATATCACAAAATAACAAAAAAAAAAAAAAAAAAAAAAATGATTCCCAGAAAAGTGAGTTTACAGTTTAGCTACACACTTTCTCATTAACCCCTATGAAAGTATATTTTTCCCCATCCGATTTTGTTCATTGATTTGCATAAGGTTGTCGTACTGTCCTTTCTTTTCAGCATTGTGATTTTAAAACTTACCTAACATGTTTACAAATTAGTGGCCTGTTCATGGAAATAAGATCAAAGCATCTGTTGCCACAACGTAAGCGCTATTTTCGCCACAGATAAATAAGTAATGCAACATACGATGTATATGTCACAATTGTACTCAAATAACCTCGTAAACACCTTAAATAATTTCAAAAGTAATATCAAATGCACACGATCAGCTTGTAAACAACAGAAATCTGCCAAGCCAAATAGAAGCGTTATAAATAACTCCACAAATCAACAAGTAACAAACTAAAGATACTGCTCTGTAGGGGATTTATTGCAGAACTTGTTCAACTAGGCTACGCTGAATGCATAGTCAGCAGTACACTTAGCGCGTTGTTTAAAAACAATTTATTCCAAGCATCCATGAAATGGAAGGTGTGGGCACGCCCAGTTAAAAGGCAGAATCTAAAACGCACAGCTTTAAAAATGGCCTACAAAAATGTCCCCCCCCCCCTCCTAGGGAAGTAAAACTTCGCATATATATCCTTTAAAATATAGTGCATTTTTACAATAAAATCCAAAAATCGATTTCTTTTTACCAAACAAGCAAAAATATCACTTCATTGTTCCCTTATAGAAATCTTACAGTATAAAGCCTGGTTAAGAGTTTGCGTAAATTGAAGGTTTAACCGTCTTGGGCAGCGAAAAGGGTGAAAAGAGGTGAAAAGTACAATAGAAAAAGTACAATACTAAATTTAAAAGTCTGATTTCAAATTGATACCAAAATTACTGATGGGTATGATTAATAATTTTAAAATGAAATGATAGTGATATACATAAACGATTTCAATAAATAATTTCTGTGTGTTAGAACTAATGCATAATGTAAACAGAGCAGTCGGAATTTGTCGTATGAAAAGGTGGCCTTTATCAAGCACTCGCCTTAAGGATAAGCGATTAGGCAACTTAGCTAAGACGTTTAGGGTTCTAATTAACTCATTCAGCAACAACCGCATTAGCTCAAGGTTCGGGTAATCATTATACTCATAATATACATTTAAGTTGATAGTACACGTAGGCAAAAATTCTCAAGATTAGAAAGGGTAGGTTCTGAGAACTAAGAAAGTCACTGCACGAAAAATTGTCTTTCACAAGCAAGAAACTTCGAATTTAGCAACATAATTAGGAACGTTGGTGAGGGAAGTGATATGAGGGGGGGACTTAAGTTAATAAAAAACGTGCATTTTCAAAATTCACGTCTTTTCCTTCGTGTTTTACAATACTCGTACATAGCTGTTTACTGCGAATAACTTTGGTCAGTCTGGAGAGCTCGGGCTACACAGATTTAGCTGCCGCTGCCAGAGGACCTTCCGATTAGCACTTCAGCGACTCAGGGCAATTATTCCTTCTCGTTATTATTACGGAAGTAGTTTAAACCGTAATGTATTGATTCGTGAGAGGTTAGAGGATATAATACTTCAACAGTTATGTAGGTCGTTTTCGTACTAGGACTTAGCAACAATAATACTACATTCACAAACGGTCGGCAACTCACTTCAAACAGCTCTTTATTACCCTCCATTCAATGTATTTGTCCATTCTCCACTCACCCACTTACACCCTGTGAAAAAGATCTCATTCAAATTTTACGGCTGGAGCAGCTGGTAGCAGATTCATCGAAGACTGAGTGAGATTGGAGACGGTGTCAAAGGCGTCGCACGAACGTGACTAATATAATGTTTGGTTTCGTAGTAAACATGCATTCGGCGTGGAGTCACTATCAAAGGTTAGGTTTAAGGCAGATCACAGGCCTCGTTCATAATTACGTTCCCAGATTGACTCAACAGTAGCGTTCCATTTCTTCCGCAGCTTACCTCAAAACTATCTTTCCACGCTGTATCTCTGCTTTGAAATAGCCAGACATGCAATTGTAATTTCAAAGCAGTCTGAACCTTCAGCTCTACAGAAGGATAAATAAATCGCCTCAGGAAAATTACCAAAGTCCCATTTTCTGCTAAACGCGTTATTTTCTTTCCGTCATTCCTATTCTTTTTTCTCTCCTTTCTTTTGTGTTTTTCCTATGGCATTTTTTACAATAACTGTGAAGCCTGATGCTAGAGAAGTGAATAAGGAAATTAGATACCATATTCTGAATTCTACGTTTCTGTTGCTTTGATATGAATAACAGCGCCAAGTTACTTCATCATGGTGGAGAAGCCATGGCAAGTAAAAGCTCCAATCAATTCATTTTTGGCACTTGCTGGTCAAGAACCAATTAGCTATCAGGATGGCATGTTTCTTGCTTGCTTTGTTGACTAATTAACGTACTTTAAACAGGTTCGTCATATCGGACGGTAATGAACGAAATGGTTGAAATGATGCTCAAACGGTGCTCGGGGCCTTAAAGTAGACAGGTGGGATAGGCGAAGAGTTCTCAGGGAGTGAATACAATTTAAAATCAGTATAACATGTTTCCTGGATTACGAAAGTAACAAAATTTAAAATAAGTATACAGATAGTGTAATACGTTTCATGAATAATCACAGATAACGAAAAATATCTGAGCCGCAGAGATTTGAATTGCCCTCTGTCCAAGAATCCATTTTGCTTACTCTATCGGTTAGTTGGTATTGTTAATGAGATTTTGGAAATAATCAAATTCCATCTACAAAATCTCAGGTTACAGTTTTTAAAATACTTTGCAGAAACTGAGAAATACATAAGAATGGGATTACACGTAAATCCGTTTTGCACCACCTCCATCCATTCCCCGAGCTTCCCAAAAAATTAGAAAAAAGTATTTTGAAAATGTCTGTTGACAGTTCACTGAAAATAAAAATTGAAAACATGTAAACTTGTAATTTCTGGCTTTATGCACTTAAAGAGTAGTTAGTACCTGGGCGACCGAGCTTCGCTCGGCGTTTTTCACCTGTTTTTGTGAAATCTTATTTTTTGTGGGAGAAGATACTTACATAGATAAACCTGAAAGGCAAAACGTTAACTAAATAATTATTTTTGTCGCAATTGTTGTTAAGAGCCATTTCGAGATACAAGAGATATAGAAATACATACAAATATTTCATAAACACCATTATTTCAGCTGTAAAACCTCTACTGCTGAACGCAGGCCTGCCACATATCCGCCTAGTTTGAGGTTTTCGTCGAGCATTTGTTCCATTATGGAGTTCAGTTCTTTGGTGCTGCGCTTGACTCCAGGGCGTTATCACATTGGCCAAGGTCCTTCATATTTCCGTCGAGTTCTTCCATGGCTTCCTTAAACCCGGCCAGTCCCTCGTTAGTATTCTCCGATAGACCTATCTTCATATTGCAAATTCCCGTCTTCATCTTTTCCGTTTCGGAGTTTACATTTTTAATTTGGCTTCCATTTTTGTTTACGTTTTGTCCATTTTTGTTCCCATACTTTCCATTCTGTAGTTTATATTTTTCCAACTCGGCTTTCATATTTGTTTTCTCTGCCGCATTCCAGAATTCATTTCATTCCCCATTATGTCCATCTTGGCTAACATTTGTTTCATCAACTGTTCCATATCGTGCTTTTCGCCGCACTCCTGACACCAATTGTGATTGCTTTACCTTTTTAACTATTTCTTTATTTTTTTATTAAACACTGGAACGACACTGAGCAAAAGCACTGCTGAAGAACAAAGACCACAGGAACAAAAACTGGTTGATAAAGCCATGTGAACGTACTGCGCACTTCTGTTTCAATCGCATAGAAAATTGTACATGTTCGTAATTGTTCGTGGAAGCGGGAGTAGTGAAAGAAATGTGATTGTGTTTTACTAAAGAAAAATGAGTAGAAAGATCGCGTGAATGTTTTACATTGCAATTATATTTCAAATATATGGAAAAAATGTATGGACTATTTGTAGAAAAAAAAGGAGTAGTATGTTAGATAAAAGCAAATGGAGTAGAGAAAACCATGTGAACGTAATACGTTGCGTAGTAAAATGGATTCCATAAAAAACCTTCGACATGAAAACACTTAGGTACGTCAATTTTCATGGTGATCAGTCAACAGGCTTCGGAGTTTACTCACTCCTCAACATACGATATGTATAGGCGTTGGTATTATGAGGTTGATAAACGATAGGCATAACATGTGAATTGTTTGGTAAAAAAAAAGTGAATAGAGAAAATAATATGAATGTAATACGTTGTATTTCTGTTTCAAACATATAGCAAATTGTCTGAATTGTATGTTGAAGGGCGAGCAGCGAAAGAAGACTGATCGTGTCTCGTAAAGGAAGAATTAGTAGAGGAAATCGTGTGAATGTAATACGTTGCATTTATATTTCAATCATAGAAAATTATATGAATTGTATGTTGATGGGCAAGCAGAGGATACATGAATGTGCTACGTAAAAAATGCGAGTAGAAATTCATTTGAAAGTAATGTGTTGTATAGTAAAATTGTTGCCATAAAAACTTTCTCCATGAAGAACTACATATACGTGCCGAATTTCACGGTGATCGATTAAGCGGTTTTAGAGATTAACAGTTACATAAATACATACATCCAATTTGTATGCATATATAGCATATATGTAGATAGATGATATGACTTCTGTGTAGAAGCGTGAGTAGAGAAACATGTGAATGTGTTACCTAAAAGTGAGAAGAGAAAACGGTGTGAATGTAATACGTAGCATTTCTATTTCAAACATACAGAACATGGGGCGGCGCCGTGGCCGAGCAGTTAGCGCGCTCGCCTATCACCTAGGCGGCACGGGTTCGATCCCAGGGACCCGCATGTGGTATTCGTGGTGGACGAAGCGGAGTCAGGGCGGGTTTTCTCCGGGTACTCCGGTTTCCCCCGCCATCTCATTCCACCGGTGCTCCATCTTCATGTATCATCAGTGACACCGCCTGCGGTGCCGTAGTAGTAAAAGCGGGCGTTAAACACTACAACAACTACAACAACAGAACATGGTATGACTTATTTTAAAACTGGGGATAAAAATGATTTTTGGTGTAATATCAAGTTTTTTATGGAAAATAGTTTATAGAAGAGTGAGTAGAGAAAGAGATGGGAATGTGTTACCTAAAAGTGATAGGAGAAAACAGTGTGAATGTAATAGCATTTATATTTCAAACATACAGAACATGGTATGTCTTATTTTAAAAGTGGGGATAAAATGATTTTTGGTGTAAAATCATGTTTTTTATGTAAAATTGTTTATAGAAGAGTGAGTAGAGCAAGAGATGTGAATGTGTTACCTAAAAGTACTTAAGCAGAGAAACCACTGTGAATGTAATATGCAGCATCTCTATTTCAACCATACGGAAAATTGTATGAATTATTTGTAGAAGAGTGAGTAGAAAAAGAGATGTGAATGTGTTACCTAAAAGTGAGTAGAATATAACATGTGAATATATATATATATATGTGTGTGTGTGTGTGTGTGTGTGTGTGTGTGTGTGTGTGTGTGTGTGTGTGTGTGTGTGTGTGTGTGTGAATATAACATGCACGTATACAAAAATTTAACCAAATCCTTAGAGCCGTTTCGGAAATACCGGGAACATATATACACTGTAGCAGCGGAAATAAAAAATGTTACTTTTTTATGTAAAATCGCGTTTTTTGTGGGAATTACACCTATATAGATGAACTTAAAAAGCAACACCCTATCTGAATACAAAGTTTGATGGAATTCATTAGAGCCGTTTCCAAGTTGCGCAGAATAGGATATTTATATACAAGAATTGCTCGTTTAAATGTATAAGATTATGTATTGAACTTACATAGTAATGTTTCGGTTTCTAAAGTCCTAGGCATTGTGATCATTAATTAAACTTATTTTCCAATTAGTACAGATATTTATGACATTGACACAAGGGATCAACTGTACAATAATACATGACGATGTAATGTGTACGTAAACTAACGCAACGAAACCACCCATATAAAACAGGACAACACCAATACGTACTTCTATTATAACCTTATTAGCAGAACATGTAAAACGAACAAAAAATGCAATTTGAATCTCATGGTGACAACCGGAAAAAGTAATATGCATCAGAAAATTTGTAATCTGAAGACAAAGTCAGTATCGTGACGTCACAACCGCTCTCACGGATAAAATGTTTACTTCGCTCCTTATATATACCCCGCGCCTGATTCTCTTAGCCTGGGTGGTCCGATGCTATGAGGTAATGCTGATGTGGCACATGCATCCTAGAAATGAAGAACTCTACTTCAATTCTTGGAGTCACGTGTCACATGAGCATCTCTCATAACCTACATAGCGACCATGACTACCCTTTTGACTTTTCCTTATGGGAAAGCATTTTTATTTCAATTGCTAGTGAAAAAAGTGTTTGCTTTCTATACTACCTTAGGACCTCAACATAAATATTTTAGCATAAATACACGTTTTGAGACTCCGAATCGAAAGCTGAATCGCTTCTAGAAAAAATATCTCTCTTTGAATATGTACAGCAGAACTCAAAACCTTCACAAGGTTTTCTCTACTCACTCATTTTACGAAACTCAATCACACTTCTTTCTCTACTGTCCCTCCTTCGTACACATCATACAGTTTTCTATATGGTTGAAATACAAATGAAACGTAGTACATTCACACGATTTATTCAACTCAATTTTCTCTTACGCAACACATTCATATGTTCTTCTCTACTAACTTCTCAACATTCAACTCATAGAATTAACCGGTTGACCGATAACGACGAAAATTGGTAAACGTTTTTTTTTTTTTTTTTCATGGCAATTTTTATGCCATTAGTTTTATTATGCACTGGTCCACATTCACATAACTTCCTCTACTCTTTCTTTTACATTAGCACATTCACATATCCTGTGCTAGCGCTTCAACATACAATTCATACAAAGCTTTATAACTGAAATAGACCAGCTGGGTATCACATTCACATGGTTTTTATACTCACTCTTCTTTTACGAAACACAATCACATTTCTTTCTTTATTCTTCCTTCTTCATACCATTCATACAGTTAGTTCTCTGTACAGTTGAATCAGAAATGCAACGTATAACATTCACACGATTTACTCAACTCACTCTCCTCTTAGGCAACACATTCCAATCTCCTTCACTACTCACTCTTCAACATACGATTCATACAGTCTACTAGGTGACCGATAACCATGAAACTTGGCACACCTGTTTTTTCATGGTGGTTTCTATGCCATTTCTTTTAGTATGCAAAGCACTCCATTCACATAACTTTCTGTACTCACTTTTCTTTTACATAACACATTTACATACCCTTCTCTACCCACTCTTCAACATACAGCTCATACGATGGTTCATGACTGAAATAGAACAGCTACGTATTACATTCACATGGTTTTCTATACTCAACTTTCTTTTACGAAACACAGTCACATATCTTCTTCTACTCGCTGTTTAACATACAATCCATACAATTTTCTATGATTGAAATAGAAATGCAACATGTTACATTCACAGGATTTTGTGTACTTACTTTTCTTTTATGTTACACATTCACGTGTCCCTCTCTACTCGCTCTTCAACACATAATTCATACAATCAGCTGGTTAATGGTTCACCATGAAATTTGGCATATCTAAGTGTGCTCGGGGCCCTAATGACCTAGCTGTCGACGGGCCCTTAAACTCTAGTCACTCACTTGCTCTAAGGGTGCTTACCTGAACCTTTTTATGCTATCCATTAACCTGTGCAACGTATTACACATTCACACAGTTTTCTCTACTCACTTCTATTTTACACAATACATGTCCTCTACGTGACCTTCAACTTACAAATCATTCAACTTCCTGTGATTGAAATAGAAATTCATGCTATTACATTCACACGATTTTCTCTACTTCCTTTTCTTTTACATAACACATTCACGGTTCTTGATCTACTCGCGCTTCAACATATAGTTCATACAATTTTGTATGATTGGAATACAAATGTAATCTATTACATTCACACGACTCTCTCTACTCATGTTTCGTTCATGTATCACATTGACATGTTTTTTGTACTTGCTTTTCTTTTACGTAACACGCTCACATAACCTTCTCTACTCGCAATCAAGCATAGAATTCATACAATTTTTTATTATTCCATTCAGACGGTTTTCTCTACTCTTCCTTTACGTTACACTTTCACATGCTCTCTACTCGCTCTTTAACACAAAATTCGTAGAATGTTTTATAATTGGAATAGAAATGTATCGTATTACATTCAAACGACCCTCTCTACTCACTTCTCTTTTACGAAACACAATCACACTACATACAATTTGCTATATATATGCAACTGAAGTGATACGCATTGCATTCTCATGGTTATCTCTACTCACTTTTCTTTTAAGAACCTAATCACATTTCGTTCTCTATTCCTCTTCTACAAATAATTCATACAATTAACTATATTCACACAGCTTTCTCTACTTGCTCTTCTATATAAAATGGAATAAAATGCATTAACGCCCTATAATAGATTGTTGGTTTCATGGGAGAACAAAAAAGAATCATGCTATTCAGTTTTACTTTCTCCGCTACATATACTAAATAGGGGAAGTATTGCATTTCACCCAAAAATTAGATGTCAAGATTTCACCTGAAATATATGTCCTGAGGCCCCTGAATTCAGAAAAAAAGCCGTTTTAGAAGAAGGTCTATGTGAGTGTGTGCATCTGTGTAAGTGTGTTTGTGCTTTGTGTGTTTATGTGTGTGGTGTGCGTGTGTTGCGTGTGCGTGTGTGTATGTGCTTGCGTTCGTGTGTGTGTGTGTGTGTGTGTGTGTGTGTGTGTGTGTGTGTGTGTGTGTGTGTGTGTGTGTGTGTGTGAATAGTATAGCTCAAAAAAGAATATTAGGTTAAAAACCACATTTGGTATCTAACTTTACTGCCACCTGTCAAGGATGCCACACAATTTTTAAGAAGATTCCTCCAGCTTTACGTGGGAAATGTTTCAAATATTTTTATTTTCATGAAAATGACTAGCGATTTTTGTTAGAATGCCATAAATGTAAAATATTCTCATGTCAATTCAAATGTATACTTTGAATTTTGTGAATATACCCTATGTAGTGCTGTTTACTCTTAAAGATTTTTGTGTAACTCGTAAGCCGTAAGATATGGACCATATTTTATCATACGGAAACGTAGATCTCGTTAAAACACAACATTTATGCTCAAAGCAACTTGTTTGTGCAGTGAACCTTTCAGTGATGCTGCCTGTTGAATTTTGTAATACTGAAATTTTTCTCAACTGGGAGGTCGTTTTTCACATTTTTATAATAGTAGTAGTAGCAGTAGTAGTAGTAGTAGTAGTAGTAGTAGTAGTAGTAGTAGTAGTAGTAGTAATAATAATAACAATACTACTACTACTACTACTAATAATAATAATAATAATGATAATAATAATCAATAATAATAATGATAATAATAATGATAATCATAATAATGATAATAATAATGATTATAATGATAATGATAATAGTAATGATGATAATAATAATAATAATAATAATAATAATAATAATAATAATAATAATAATAATAATAATAATAATAATAATAATAATAATAATAATAATAATAATAATAATAATAATAATAATAATAATAATAATAATAATAATAATAATAATAATAATAATAATAATAATAATAATAATTAATAATAATAATAATAATAATAATAATAATAATAATAATAACAATTTCCCTAGGGCGTCTTCCCCTTATTTAGAGGTTACCCTCATCGCCCGGCCGCTGTGTCCTCCAGCCGCAGCCAAGGCCACGGAGGAGTGCAGGTTTGGGGTGGCAGGGGTCAGCACGCCGACTCCCCCGACCGTAAGGTGACTACTTTGACCTTTTAGCTATTCTATCAGAATAGCTCCTCAATTGGCCCCCCAGGGACCTAACGAGGCTGAGTGCACCCCGTGCCAGACCTCCCAGTAGGGGAAAAATCCCATGCCGGTACCGGGGATCAAACCCGGGTCCTCCGCGCCACAGGCAGGCGCGCTACCACTGCGCTACGGAGGCGGTAATAATAATAATAATAATAATAATAATAATAATAATAATAATAATAATAATAATAATAATAATAATAATAATAATAATAATAATAATAATAATAATAATAATAATAATAATAATAATAATAATAATAATAATAATAATAATAATAATAATAATAATAATAATAATAATAATAATAATAATAATAATAATAATAATAATAATAATAATAATAATAATAATAATAATAATAATAATAATAATAATAATAATAATAATAATAATAATAATAATAATAATAATAATAATAATAATAATAATAATAATAATAATAATAATAATAATAATAATAATAATAATAATAATAATAATAATAATAATAATAATAATAATAATAATAATAATAATAATAATAATAATAATAATAATAATAATAATAATAATAATAATAATAATAATAATAATAATAATAATAATAATAATAATAATAATAATAATAATAATAATAATAATAATAATAATAATAATAATAATAATAATAATAATAATAATAATAATAATAATAATAATAATAAAATACAACAGTAACAATAGGAAATCCACAAATGGCAGCACAACATTATTTAAGACAATAGCACCATATGCAGGAGTCAGTTTGTTCCCTGGAAAATAAAGATTCTGTAAGTAGAGTGAAACCTTTTCGATTGTTTATACTGTTATTCTCTATGATCACAGACTAAATGGTCTAAATGACCTCGCTGTCGACGGGCCCTTAAACTCCACTCACTCACTCACTCACTCACTCACTCACTCACTCACCCACTCACTCACTCACACACTCACACACTGATTCACTCACTCACTTACTCCCTCACTCACTCACCCACTCACTCACTCACCCACTCACTCACTCACTCACTGACTAAACAGGCTAGTTCAACTGCCTCTCATTTCACATCTTCGCTGAGACGCAGAACACGCCATTGCCCTCTCTGTGGCTAGAATTGCTCCTTGGCGTTCTGCAGCTTCTTTAACGCACGAGGGGTTATCTACGCCAATGCTGGATGAAGTGGGTCACTTGGTATGAGTGAATGTTTCTTTGTCTCTTATGTGATTCAATACCACTTATCAGAATGTGATGAAAACTGGCATATCTAAATGTTTTTTGTTTTTTCTTTTTTACATAGAAAAGGTTTCTGTGCTATCCATGTTAACAAGTAAGGCATTACATTCACATGATTTTCAATACTGACTCTTATTTTGCATAAAACATCCAAATGTCCTCTACTTGCCCTTCAAAAATAATTCATATAATTTTGTATAATTGAAATAGAACTGCAACGTATTACAGTCACAAGGTTTTCTCTATTCAGTTTTCTTTTACGAAACAGAAATATATTTCTCCCACAATTCATATAATATTATGTATGCTTGAAATACAAATGCAACCTATTAAATTCACACGGTTGCCTCTACTCACTTTTCACATTCACATGAATTTCTTTCCGCAATTTTCTGCAATCATACACGTTTCTGTATTATCGAAATAGAAATGCAACTTATGTATTACATTCACACATTTCGTCTACTCGCTTTTCTTCTTTTGTGGTATTGGTGGTTGTTCAACGTTGCTTTGGCATAGCATCTTCCCGGTGTTTTTTATTTATTTATGTATCTAGTGTTGTTTATTCCTTACAGGATCATAAGAGTATTAATTAAATATTTAGGCGCGCTAAGTAATATTTTAAATGTTTACAAAGAAACACAAGGATATTTGGCAAATGCAACCAAAGTTGTAAAGTTTTAGAGATAAATCGTTAAACCACAGGCAACGCCTGATATTTCAACTAGTAAGCTATGTAAACTCCAACTTCTCTCCATTGTGCGTTACTGCGAGGTAACTTTTAGAATTATTCTCCGTGGACATATAGATGACACTCGTTTCCGCAGAATCATTTCATTGTTAGTGTTCAATTTTATATACTGGGATACTCAGGGCAGCGACTAACTTTAAGGAAAGGTAGTGTAGCTGCTTAGTGTATAAATAAACAGAAAGAGGAAAGCAAAGCTCACAAACTAAGTAAATAATAGCATAACACATATGTCGTTGACATATAAACCAGGACAGGGGCGGGGGGGGGGGATTCAAGACGACCATTGATGAGATGGACAGGTCAATATTTGTGCTGCAAACTGAAACGGGCTGATAGCCCAAACCTTGTTGTTGTTGATGACGTAAATATGCAATAAGCAAACAAGCATGAAGTGCTCAATGAAACGGCTATTTGCTATCCCTTTGATCTGTTAAGGATCACCTCGAACTGTTTTCATATATAAAAGGAATAAACTACAGGGAAACATTTTTACTTGAAACATTATTTTTACATCTTTAAAAATTCAAGTTATAAAAATTACGGTTTTGTAATAAAAAATATGTCCGATTTTGGACTTGCATTTTATATAATACTAACCCATTTATGAAATTCTTCATGATACACAAGATCCACGTTTATCCGAATTAAGTGGACCGGAATTAATCCGTATTAACGAAATTCGGATAATCTGGAAACAAACTATTAAATGGATAGAACACTTGGTGTAGGATAGTAAAATTTGAATCAACGCAAAGGTAGAGCAGACTGTCAAGAAAATTAATAGAACATTTCACAAATTTTACTTCCATTGTTATGTACATTGACCATGGGAATGGTACTTATACTTCGGCTAAAGTGCGCGAACAATCTCTAGGCTACAGTGGTGTCTACATTACTACCTCTACATTCATATGTAGTCACACATACATTTGAGATGAAACAAAATTCAATCCGCATAAACCGGAAATCAGGATTAATCAGGGTTGGATAAACGAGCATCGTGTTTATCGGATTTGTCTTGAACGATGTGACTGGTGGGACCCTGGTTAAATCGTAATACACATAATGTTAAATGACCTCACAATGCGATAGCCTAGCTCATGCACCTGCGGAGGCGCAGCTCAATCTGAAATGGTTTGTCATGGTTTATATTGGGTAATATTCCGTTTATTGTGTTCACCGTGTGGAGTTATCCCGGTGTATACTACAGTACAGCGTATCAGCTTCAATTTATACAAAAATTCCCTGGTATCATCGTTCTAATATATCCACAATTTATAGTTTGTTAGAAATACTTGCACAGACAACTAAAGAAATTTGTTCACTGTCCATTAAAACGTTTAACATGTTTGCTAATATACAGACGCAGGACATCATTGCAAACGCTTTTTAGAAAAAGTGGCAGTGTAGTTTATTGTTAGACCACTGACATTATAAGTAATACAAACCATCATCATCATCATCATCATCATCATCATCATCATCATCATCATCATCATTATTATTATTATTATTATTATTATTATTATTATTATTATTATTATTATTATTATTATTATTATTATTATTATTATTATTATTACTGTTATTATTACTATTATTATTTATTGTTATTATTATTATTATTATTATTATTATTATTATTATTATTATTATTATTATTATTATTATTATTATTATTATTATTATTATTATTATTATTATTATTATTATTATTATTATTATTATTATTATTATTATTATTATTATTATTATTATTATTATTATTATTATTATTATTATTATTATTATTATTATTATTATTATTATTATTATTATTATTATTATTATTATTATTATTATTGTTAACTAGTGATCATGGATTAACGTAACTATTAGAATTCAAAAGTTCACTTTGATATACTCATAGCGAGCTCGAAGACGGTAATATTTTAAACTTCGTTACCATATTTATTTCAGTAGAAAATGTTGAAACAACATATTATGGCTTTTGTGCATATCAACATTACAGGTTACTCATTTCTCACACGCCCCTCCCTCTACAATGCTGTCTATAATCATGCTACATTTGGCCAGCTTGTTGTTTACACAAATCAGAGTAGGATACATATTAGATGTAATTTGTGACGTCTCCTTTTTAGGCGGTTCTAAGCGTTCATTGGTTCATCTTTGTTTTTTAGGATTTGTTTCAAACAAGTCATAGTTGGAAGTGATGAGAGCTGGCTGAAACTAGCATAAACGTGGTGAAGGGGACGGTTCAGGTGATACTGTCTGAGACATTCGGGAGGTCACGAGTTTGATTCGCGTTCAACCGGCCACACTGGCTATGGATTTTTCACCCGTGAACATTCCCGTCGGTAGATGAATGTTAGAGTAGATCATATATTACTACGGATTTGACTGTTCATTATCTCCTCCCTTACAAGCTGCATTACAGTATATTACGGGCCATGGGCCATATGGCACTTACTTAAAACGTTTTAGCATCATAAACTCTGAAATGTGCACCAGATGCAATACAGAAGATACTCCTGAGCATGTAATGTTTAACTGTCAGAAATACAGTGAAATAGCACAATCTAACAGGGAAAAGCTCATGCACCTCACTTTATCGGAAATGGTCAGGAATAAGGAAAATCTAAATAGTTTAAATGAGTTAGCGACTCAAATCAGTATAGCAGAAAGATCTTTAAGACAAACTGAACAAGAAAGAAATCTAAGAAATATTTATACACCTCCAGCGACTGTTGTAGCACCATCCCGTCGATCGTTAAGATTGTCAAACCAACTGTAAGCAGAAAGAAGAACGAGGCCAAAACGACAGCCTGATGAGACTTGGACAGCCTACCAGAGACGAATAGCAGCGACTAGGGAACAATAAACTGCATGAATACTATGAGATCACATATAACTTTACAATATCACCAATTTTCCTTATTGTTATTAGTTTAATTTAGGTTTGTAACTTCTGCACATTCTATTGTGAACAAATTGTAATAAATAAGTTTAAATAAATCAAAATATCCGCACACTACGTCCAGATATAAGAAATTAGGTATCTGGACATAGCTGGCAGATATTATTTTATTTTTTTTTTATTTTTTTATTTTTTCATTTTTTTATTTTTTTTTTTTATTTTATTATTTTTTTTTTTTTTTTGGTTCATTATCTCCCATTTCAGTTCTTCCCATCTCTCAGGAGGACGATGAATGTCCCTTGAGGAGTGAATGGCTTCTTTCGTGGAACGAAACTTCTACCTGATTCCATCTGTGCTTATTGAGGGGATATCTAAGGGCCGTTGGGGTATACTCAATCTGTGAATTTTAGGAACCCCGCAACGCTTCGCCTTCCGCCGTCAGATCTGTTATATTTCGTGATGTCTCACCTCATTCCTTCTCATCGCATGTATTGGCATTATTCTGCCTGAAGGTTTAAGAGGAGTAATAGGCCTAGCCTTGTGCGCAGTGCTGAAATTCTTCTCCGCTTTGGGTCTATATACCTAGAAAACTAAAGGATACTATCTAGGGAAACAGAACTTTTTCGCCTATCCCGGTGTATGCGTAACTACAAAAACGGGATGTTCTTGTTCCAGATTTATTTGACTGACCTTGGTTTTTTGTATCAGGTAATTATTATTTGTTGCTATAGGAATACAGCCAATCGGCAACATGAGGTCCCGTTATTCCTTCTTTTCCTCCCTCCTGCATTCAACCACGAATTCTGAGCCTGGATAGACGGATCAAGATGCATTAAATAATTTGTCCAGGCTTTCAGGATAGATAGCTCTGAGGGCTGTATCTCCAATGGTGACACTAGCCTGCAAGTAGATGGATTATTGTCAGGACTTGTTTGAATCTCGATTTTATTATCACTTCTATTTCATTACTTCCGACACAAGATCATCTCTTCCCCTTTTTTTTCCCCTAACCATATTGAGAATAAGGGTCGTCTCCTTAGCGTGGTGGTAGCGCTGTTAGTTACTAAGCAGGGGATCCGAGTTCGATTCCCGGTACCGGCGTGGGGATTTTCCCCTTCTGGGTGACCTGGTCCGGGGTGCACTCAGCCTCGTTAGGTCCCTGAGGGACCAGTTGAGGAGCTACTGCACTGAAAAATAGGGGCCCCTGTTCGAGATCACATAACCAGCCGGGAGGCGCTGACCACATCCCAGCTCCAGTACTGCACCCCACTCATGACGCATGTGGTGCGCAGAGGTAGGGGTCGCAGCGGTCGGTCGGTAGGATTTGGCTCGGGTGGGCTGTTGTGCCACGGGGTTACGGATTATGTTAAGATTAAGACCTAAGAAGATCGAAATGTGAGATAGGCCAAACAGGGACATGCAGAAAAACAAAAAATCGCTGCGAAAACTTATTTTTATTTGCGGTCAACATTCCCATTTTCATTTGAAAACTATTAATAAACTTATCTCACCAGAACCAATACTGTGTTTTTCATAATATAATGTTTTATAAAAATCAGTAGTTGTATCTGCTAACAGGCAGACAGAAACAGTAAAATTCGGGGTGATAAATTTATTTGCGGCCTATTGGCCCATTTGTATGAGAAAATTGTTAGGGACACCGGATCATTCGCAAGAGAAATACCAAATTAGAACTAAAGCAGATGAATAGTTTTGAAGTTATTCATTTCTTATGAAAACCGTTAAGCCAAGTAATTGCAAATTTAAGTTGTTGCTTGTGCGTTAGATGCAGACAACATTCATACATTTTTCGAGCTAGAGCATTCAGAAACGCTTTGCGTATAGACATCGTAAAGAAAGAATATTCGGTCTAGTTACAAAATTTCTTCTAGATTGTACATTTCGTACTTTTATCAATGTAATTCTAATATAATTTATGTATGTTTTAATTAGCTTGTAAACAGAATATTTGGGTCTTTTCATGTCAAACGTCATTGAATTTTGGTAAATAACAAAGCGGAACATTTAGCATTTGTAAAACTGTGATTTGTAGATTTGTAGAAGCCAGTTGTACGGGCGTGTCAGAAAACATTTAAAAGTCCATTTTAAATGTCTGCCAGTGAACCTAAGAGCGGCCGAATGCAAAAAAAAAAAAAAAAAAAAAAAATCCTCACCAGTTATCAAAGGTCCAAGGAATTCATATTTGATAAAAGGACTAATTAATTTTTAAGCAGTTCTAGATGAAAATTCAGTCCCAGTGTCCTTTAATAATCTTGTCTTGAATAAACTATCTATGTTTACATAATATTATGCTTTATAAATAACCTTTGAAACGTTTTCTTTGTAATTTAGTTTTTAATTTTGGAGAATGTTAGACCCAAGTGCAGCTTGAAAACACCAGCATAGTTAAGGTTAAGTTAATTATACACAGGACTCATAACGCGAGGAGTGAACCCATCTCGTACGCCGCTTTAACTTCACTTAACTTTTTATGAAGTGCCTTTACTGTATCTCGGCTTCACTGCTATCCGAGGCTACGGAACATTTCCACGTCTACCCCACACCTTATTTCTAGGACACCGCTGTGTTTTATACTTCACTGGTCTGCATTTTTAAGCAACAATTTTAGATTCGAGAAATAATATAAGCTCCGTTTCACTTTACTCTTAGTTCTATTTCCGGTCATTTCTACTTCAAGAGAAAGTCATCCTCGAATGTAAAACCTTTTAAGGGTTGCATTCCTGGATACTCATTATCTCTCTCTCTCTCTCTCTCTCTCTCTCTCTCTCTCTCTCTCTCTCTCTCTCTCTCTGCAAGTATTCACTACAGTAGTTTAAAACATTTTAGTGCATTTTAGTCCGTGCAAAGGTGTATAACTTCTTGGCTCTTAGGTTGTTCTTACCTGAGGCTTTTCTTGCTTAGAGTATTTTCATTACGTTTACTTTCGCAGTTCTTTAATATTCTGTTATTATTTTTATGCATTCCATAACTATTCCCCAGCACCTCCTTAAGTTAAATAATTTAATTCATTACCAATATTTACACGCACTACACGTGAACGACGATACCATACCTAGCGTTTAAAATAATTAACATGCCGCTTTACGTCTGAAAATTTATAATGATCACGGCTCACTTAACTTGTGTTAAGTCCACCACCATCATTATCGTCGGAGTAACCGTCTTGTGTCAGTTTTCATGTTGCTAATGATTATACGTTCCATAACGGCATCTCTGGTAGTTGCCTTTCACATTTAATTACGCCATTTAGCATAATTAAACGTTATTAGCCGGAGGAGAGTGGTCTATCGTAAAAGGCACGCATGCAATTCAGTTAGGAACAGGTTTGGACGTAACGTGGTATATAGGCTGTGAAAAGGAAATATCAGGGCAACAGAAGATCTTAAAAATCTTTTAGAGCTGAAATCGCCTGCATATTGCTAAGTAAATATGGCACAAGCGTCGATATACAGAGTGACCCGTTTGGAAAAACAAAATAAAATTACTAAAACTTACAATAGAACAGCTGTAGCATTTCATGCCAGTTTCAATGTGATACTCAAACATGGCAGCTTTATATCATCATTCTAAGAAACCATGCATGAAACAAAATAAGCTACTCAGCAACTATCGAATGAACAAGATACTGTTTACTTCACAACAAGCATAATGGATCTTATGGTTTACTAAATGTTTGAAAGAACTGGGGTTAACACTACGATGGTCGTAGGCGTGTAATGAATCCGGAGCTACTGTCAACACCTCCGTGGTAGCAAGAAGAGTTCCAGATGACCGTCTCCAGAGATGGCTAACGTACTGAGACAAAGTGACAAAATCTGAGGAATCCCACTTGTCACACAAGTGTAACAAAAACGATAAAAGTCCACTCCATTCCTCTTTTCTCTCACTTTATTCCGCTTCAAAATCTTTTACACAAATACACAGTTCTCTTTTACTGGTGCTAAAACGGTCTTTAGCTTTTTGTGATATTAAAACCCATAACTGTTTTCTTCGCGTAACCCCGACTCACTCCTTTCTGTCTTCCTTCACTTTCTCTGTCTCTGAAACAGCTGACTTGAACTATAGATCACTTAACACTCATTAACTGCTCACTATCTTCCTCCACGGCGCGCTGATTCTCTCACGTCGACGACTCACACTCAGCTCTCTCTTCTCTCTCTCTCTCTCTCTCTCTCTCTCTCTCTCTCTCTCTCTCTCTCTCTCTCTCTCCCACACACACACAAACTAAAAACTGACTGACTCATGTCTGGAACTCACTACTAACTCCTCTAGCTACCTCGCCTCCTTATGTAGCGAGAATGACATAATATGGACCTTTCTCGAACTTCTACAAGTAGACCAACCGCCGGGCACTTCTCGAATAATCTCGAAAACTCCTTTCTATTCTGCCACTCTGATTTTTGTCACGTGTTCACAGCACTCGTGCGAGGCAGCCTGACCGTGAGCACCTTTGTTGCACGCACCGTTGGGCCTGTTCGGCCCCGAACCTTTGATGTTGCCGCTGCCGTCCGACGGCGTCACAGTATCTCTACATAACACTACAACGTTAAAAAAATGCCTATAATTCTTCCCCTACAAAGTGTAATGAGTTCTGGCACTACATGAAGTGAATCACCTGCAATGCTTCACATTTGCATCCACTCCTTGGAGAGAGAAGAGGGCTTTTGAATGCATGGGCGTTTTCGTGACAACGCAAACTTCCGTCAATCAGTGGACGAGCAAGTACCCATAATGCAAACTTATTCGGATTGAAAACCTCATACCAACTGAAAACACTACTCCTAAAGTATGTGGTAAGTTGTAAATTGCCTAGGCCGTTTACTATCGCAGAGGAAACGGTTCAATCAGAATCATACCTGGGCATACTGCGCCGCGGAGTTGTGTGTGTGTGTGTGTGTGTGTGTGTGTGTGTGTGTGTGTGTGTGTTTGTGTGTGTGTGTGTGTTTGTTTGTGTGTGTATCTATGGGTGTGTCAACAGCGTAACCTTCAAATGAAATTTTTCCAATAAATACCAAAGTTGGGATTTAGCCTTAGTATCTTCTAAGGATGCGACACTAGGATCTTTGCATGCTATCTTTGCATGGGAAAAATGTCATTTTTTTTATTTTCTGACAGCTTGCTTTAGCAATTCCGATTATAATACCTGTTTAAGATAGTTTCATCACAAGATATGTGTTCTTTAATTTTCTGGGAATACTAGTCTTCCTCACTCAGAAAAAAATTTGTATAACTGGTAAACAACAAGAAATACACAAAATCATACTGTGCAAGGAGTGCTAACTAACCTTCCGGAAGCGTTAATCTTTATTAACATGAAGTAAATACAAAAGCACGCTTGCGCAACAATAGTTTGTGGAAGCTATATAAAACTATACAATAATGGGCAGATAAAGACGTGCATGTAACATCAACTTTTTACTTTCTCTAGCATCTAAAAGTAAGTTGGTGAAGTATTGTATTTCACCCAAAATTGTGAGGCCGAGATTTCACCGGAAATGTGTATTTTGAGGCCCACTGAATCCAAAAACAGCATTTTTAGAAACACGTGCCGCGGAGTTTAGAGAGAGAGAGAGTGTGTGTGTGTGTGTGGGCTCGCTAGCATGGGGTGTGTGTGTGTAGAGATGGGATATTTACTGCCAAAGACTGTGCTTCTTGTGCACCTTTAAAGCAGTAACCTGTACAGGAGCCCTATGCGATTACATTTCTGGAGAACATCTCGCCATTTGTTCATATTCCAGATGTGTGCCAACACTTCTTCCCTTACCATACAGCACTGTTCGCTTCTATTACCTTTTCTCCCATATATATCCAAATTATATGAACTGAGCGTGTACTTTGCTTTCACGCTGCAAACGGATGCAAATCTGCTACAGTTTATAAACATGAACAGATCGTCGCGGATTCATAGAGGTAATAAAAGGCCGTAGTGCCTCTAAATTACAAGCGTTTTGATGATCTTCCATTATCATCGCCTTTATTCACAGTAGGACAGCTGGTCTTCTTGATCACCTGGAGATCAGAAGACCAAATACGCTGGAATAATTTTGAGGCGTTCCTTTTATGTCCATTCATAACTTACGTTAACATACATTCTTCTTTAGGTGTCACGCTTTTCAGTTAAATTGAAAAATTTGGTTTCTCTTCGATGTCCCCGTTTCTGGCTTTTGTGCTTATCTAAGTCTCATTTTTATAGAATGGATGTTCCCCTTAATGCTTCTTTTCAATGTTTAGTTATCAAATGCACCTTTTCACTAATCACCTATTCCTGTTTCCTTTCTGTAGAGAAATTCAGAAATGGCGAGAAAGATAATGAAGAACCAAAACTAATTAAATGCCTAAAGAGTGTGTTAGGATTACTATAATGCAAACATAAGTTAATAGCTTTACTAAAACAACTAACAACAATTAAATATAACTAAGCATAGCAGAATTAAGGTGAAAGTCCTTATTGTTCACACTGTCATTCATATTAATATAATTTTCATTGAACTTCTGATGCTCCCCTCAGAACACTGGGTCTTGATGAAGTTGCTCCTCATTTTATGCTTTCTGAACACCTTACGTCATGTCTTTACCATCTTCAGAGCCTCTCCTTATGGAGGTACTTCTAGTTCGTCGTCCAAATCCAAAGCCAATCTCTCTAACTTTCATCTGAATTTCTGAAGGTGTGTCTTATCTAGGACCAGTCTCTTTCCTTCATTTGCAGACTAATTGGCTTTTGTTTTGCCTCATTCCAAAGTTCTTCATTTGGTATAGCTTTTAGCTCTCATAAGTTTATGATACGACCGTTTCATAAACATCTGAATCTATTACCGATTTGCTTGGTTATTTTATAAATTCGAATCCTGATAAAGACTTCTGATAAACCCATAATTAAATCGATCGACAGCGTTTGGAACTTTTCATTGCTAAAAGTTAATAAAATTTAGAGCAACAAGCAGAATAACCCTGTGATTAGTGGCTCCATTTTACTTTCGAATGCATTTGAACAATTCCTTAGACCCAGGAGTTCTCAAAAAACTTTTAAATACAATCACAGAAGCATTACGTTCATCGTGAAAAGAAACTAAAGTTGTTTCACGAATCTAAATGAAAGTAATGTCATCATCATCATCATCATCATCATCTAGAAGGTTAGGCCTATTGACCTGTTCCGACTTCAAAGGTGATGTCCAACCATCTTATCCTTGGTCTGCCGACATTTCTATGTCCTCTTGGTTTGTAATTTAACATGATTTTAGGTAGTCGGTCGTTCTTCATTCTTATTTGAAAGTAACGCTAGTTTAACAAACATTTCAGTCACCAAGCCTGATAATAAAGACTAATAAGGATAGCCTCTCTGATCTGTTGATTAATATGTAGCGTTCGAATCAAGAACTTTCGGGTTTGAATTCCGCTGGAGGGTGAGGATGATTCTCTAGCCAGGATAATTCCTGTCTCCCTAGAGTTGGGAAGGACGAGGAAGAGTGTAAATAAATGTGTGTGTGTGTGTGTGTGTGTGTGTGTGTGTGTGTGTGTGTGTGTGTGTGTGTGTGTGAGATGCTTAGAAAGAAAATCCAGCGTAAACAAACCCATAAGCAAGCAACATTAATGTAACGAACACCATTGCAATTTAACTAGGAGTTATTTCCGGGCTGCTATGCCATGGCCTGCTGGAGTTTACGTGCCCAGACCTTCAGTGGCCCGGTCGCAGTCTACTCGGAGAAGTTAACATGGCGTCTAAGGTGTGGTTTCAGTGAATTTCTCTTGTTTTGTACCGCTTCTTGCCTTCAGTGATAGGATATCACTTGCTGTTAAGTGGGTGTGAGCTTTGTAAAGTGATCCGTTCATGTGTGCTGCGCTCATTGCCCCGCGGTGGTGAAGGGATAGGTGACTGGGGGAAATAACTCATCTCGAGGATAGGAGAGAGTCAGGTAAAGAGCATGTAGTTTCAACTGTGTCCCATTTATTTCCGCACAACAGATAAAATGCATGAGACTCAACACATTTCCCACTCCCCAACACAAGACGCAAGCCTCCGTTACTGCACTAAATAATTAAGATGACTAAATCCACAGAGAACTATTCGGAATGAAGCTGTTTATCTACACCAAGCCCACTTCAACACTGCGTTGAGTTTAAGTTGTCGCGAACGCGAGTCTGCACATAATTGAAAATCACGAACTTAGAAATGCTTCAATGTCGCAGCATGGCCCACGCGGCGCGATTTCGCATCTTTGTGCCGTGAGAAAAATGACCAGTGAAACATTTTCTTCTGTGAATTGTCATCCTTCTGACTACGAGTTTTATTTTCCGCACATTTTCTAGTCGACTTGAATTCGATTCCTAAACTTGTATTTCTGGTCTCCGTTATTCGCTGCCTTATTTTTTCACTTAATATTCATTGGAGGATTTGATAACGAGACTAGTGGAAAATACGATTTTCCAGATTAAATTTTTTTATGTGCCGCCATTCATTTCTAGGGTCAGATTTTATACTTCAATGACTTAAACCTTCAATTAGAGACGTATACGTTGGGGCCCAGTTATCCCTCTGAAATCCCTGTGTACTTCAAAATTCTAAGGCTGAAAGCCTCTGATCTGTTTGCCACATTGACTAAGGCTTCCTTATACTTCGCAACCCCTTGCTTTTAGATTTACAATTTTCTACAGCTTATAGTTTTCGTGGAATTGTTAAATATCTCTATATTGCCATATTTATACGTATTCTATATATACCATTGGACCCGTGTTCCTGCATAATGTGACGACGGGCGCGGCGCAAAACATAGGACTGTCAAGGAGAAGCTACTTCACGCCACATACCAGGCCGGCAAGCAAATAAGTGTTCATGGTCAGTCTACCTCGCGCGACTAACAAAAATCAGAGCCGCAGAACCATATGCGATTTTCTCCAGAGACTTCGAGAAAGATCTGGCTATGTCATCGCCGGCGTGTTTGAAGGAGCTCGCAAAAGGTCCTCGTGAAGTCATCCTCGCTATATAAGGAGGCGAGGAAGCAACAAGTAAAAGTTACAGATATGAATTGGTCAGTGAGTCACTGAGTCAATGAGTGCGAGACAACTCTGTGTGTGTGTGTGTGTGTGCGTGTGTGTGTGTGCGCGCGCGTGCATGTGTGGTCGTGTCGAAGTAATGATTTAACAAGCGTCGAGGGATTGTATCCTAGAAGATAGTGTATGAGAGACATAAACATTGAAGAAAGACAGTAAAAGCATTGAGTTAAGGTTACGAGAAGAAAATGGTTGGGAGTTGTAATATCACGAAAGACTAAAGACGGTGTTTACGTCAGAAAAAGAAAACTGTGTACTTGAGAAAACGTTTAGAAGACAATAAAGTGACAGAAAAATAGGCGGACTGGTTTTGTCATTTTGCCACACTGATGTCAGGAGTGGGATTCGTCGAATTGGCCATTTGCTACAAAATCTATGCATTTCTCTTATACATAATTATCGAGCGCAACTTTCTGCTTCATAGTGCCCGGCATAGTCTTGACTGACTTTCCATATAAAGTTTATGCCGAGATCCCGAAATGAAGAAAGCAATTTCAGTATCCCAAAGCAAACTATTCTTAGGTTTGTAGAGAAGAAAGCTCCAGCAAAAATGAGAAAGTCGGCGTTGGCAGCCAGAATGAGAGCCAAAAGAAACAAAGCACATAGTAGCACTACAAAGTATTCATCCCCACTTAAAAAAACCTGATGTGTTGCACTCACATGACTTTCTGTACTCTTGTACTAATCATTGATACAAACCCTTAGCCTATATCTCCTTCGCGTAAGTTGAGATAAACATTTGTACAAATTATTTTATTGCTTATTTCCTCGTAGGTGCAAGGGGAATATGGCTTTGAGCAATAGTCAAATCTTTCAAAGCTTTGAGATTCCGTTCTCTATGCACGTTTAACGTATAAAAAATTAACAACGGTGTTCCATTTCACGAAAGCTTTAAGTTTTCCGAAACTCACACACAGAACAAGGAATATCTACGAAGTGGTTCACCCTACAAGAAAATTTATCGACATAAATTGTGTATTTTAGCAAGATCTACATTTTTTGTACAGTATGACTTGGTGTATCTCTAACGGTTCACCAGCTATGTAAAAGTCGTCCAGAGTAAATACGACTACAGGGGCTATAGCCAGAAAATTCAAGACATACAGTTCATTTGTCATAAAAATATCTCAAACATGACATTTTAAACAAAATAGTTAGAGACATTTTCAAGAAAATCAAAATTTTCGAAAAATTTTCCATGTAAAGGGTAGTTTAGGGTGGGGCTATTTTCCTCAAAATCTTCGTGTCGCATCCTTGAACGACATTAAACTTAAATACCAACTTTAGTTTTCAACCTACATTTCGTTTTTGAGTTATGCTGTCCGCAGGCTGACAGACTGACAGACAGACAGACACACACGCACACACACACACACACATATACACACGCACACACACAACACACACTGATATTTTTCTAAAAATGCTCTTTTTTTATTCAGGGGTCTCAAAACATATATTTCCGGTGAAATCTCGAAATCGAATTTTTTGGTGGAACACAATACTTCCTCTACTTACCAGTAGAGAAAGTAAAACATCAGATGTGTTGTTCTCACATGACTTTCTCTACTCTTGTACTAACTATTCCTACAAACTCTTATTCCCCTATCTTCATGTTAGTCTAAATAAACATTTCCAGAAATTACCTTATTGCTGATGTCCTTTTAGGTGCAAGGGGAATATGGAGATACAGTAGGCTTTGAGCGATAGTGAAATATGTTAAAGCTGATTGAAGGGCTTGTAATTCCATCCTCTAAGCACGACCAAGAGATACGAAGGTGAGTAACGACCTTCCATTTGAGAGGAATATCTCCGAAATGGTTCACTCCATAAAAAATGCCTTTGGACATAACGTGCGTGTTAATAAGATCTACATCTTTGTATAGTAATATTTGATCTATCTCTTACGATTTGCCATTTGTACAAAGGCCATCAAGAGCAAACAGGACTACATGGGCTATAGGAGAATATTCAAAGTATACATTTCATTTTACATAAAAATATCTTAACTATATGGCAGTTTAAGCAAAGTCGTTAAGAGCCATTTTGGAGAAAATCCAAACTTTCCAAAAGTTTTCCAGTAATCGGCAGTTTAGGTTGGAGAGACATTCTTCAAAATCTTTGTGTCACATTCTTGAAAGATGTTAAATTTAAACACCAACTTTGGTTTCTGACCTACTTTTCGTTTTTGAATTATTCCAGACAGACACAGGGAGACACATGCTCGAATCGTTTTCTAAAACTGCTTTTTGCTGGATTCTGGAGGCCTCAAAATATGTATTTCCGGTGATATCTGGACATCGAATTTTTGGGACGAATATAATACTTCCCCTACCTCGTGTATGCAGCAGAGGAAGTAACAAGTCTAGCAGTAGAATCAGTAGAGGGAAAGCTATCATTTTAATACATAGAAAGAAAAACTAAATTGCTGTTCAACGATTCTGGGGTTATTATGGATTTTTGTGTTGTTAGTGTAAAGTTACGCTATGGTCCTTGTAACAGGCCTAGGATGGTAAAGGAAGTATTATATTCTAACAAAATGTTTGATAATGAGATTTCACCATCAATTAACGTCTTGATGTTCTTAATAAGGACAGCTTTTCGTTCTTTTTTACTTACCCAAAGAACCACATGTTTAAGATATTTTCAGGGCCAGTAAAATTAGATATTTTTCAAATATTCTACAAAGGTCTGTGCATTTTGAAGTAATATTGAATATTTTTTATAACTAGTAAGTCATTGTAGATAAGATAAAAGCTATCTATCGTTAAGTCACACAATTTGTGTCAAATTTGTTATGGTACTGACCCCCTCCAATAACGTTGGATTGAATTTTCTTATAATTTATACTTTTTGGAGTGCGTGAGTTACCATAATTTTATTACCGTATGCCATGCAAATAGTACGACATTTCAAAGCCAGCATATAGCGATTCGATTTTTGAAGATCGGATTATCGCTTGTGCCTCCTATGTTCCCCCTCGTACCTTGCAAAGAAATTGTAATGAAGCAATTTACGCAATTGTTTGTCTCCACTAATATGAAGTATATAATAAAATAAGCTTTCTAATAGCAGCGTGTTTAAAATATATAAAACTCAAATTATATGGAATAAAGCGTCAGATTTTTCATGTCTGGCGTTCATCATAATCATTTTAAATACGTTTAGTAGAAATTGTGTAAGTAATCACTAACAATGTCATCGATATATGATTTAAACTGATCCATAGAGCCACACAATTTCCAAGCAATGAAAAGTGAAGATTGAGGCGCGTTTACAATTCCTGACTCTGAAATTTGTTTCCTCTACAGTAAAATTTAGTGAACATTTTATACATCGTGTTCCCAATGATGGTAGGTATTACTGTATCTTCAGTGACCTTAATGAGTTATGTAGTATTTCGTTGGCTAACACATCACTATTGTCTGCTCTCTTTTGTTTCCAAATAAATCAGAACATAGTTTTCTGAAAGAATTCCGTTATCCAGTTTAAGAGAGCACAAAGCTTTGTCCATTGTAACAACAAACGGCTTCATGAGTCACAAATTATGTGAAATGGTGGTAACAAAATGTTTTTCAATCTCACCAATGGAACGCTTGCTATGTTCTTGCAACCAGGTGCCATTTGTGTACGGGCAGGCCAAGTCCTTTTGTTATAGTGACTCTTCCGATCACGGTTATTCCATTCATAAGGAAAACAGCAATGCTTTATATACCCCGAATGTAATCATGTAAGTATCCCAATTACTTTGAAGTCAGCACAGATTTGCCACTTGGGGATATTATATTGAACTTTATTCAACAAAGGTTCCATACTGCTGTATGTTTCCTTCGTTTTAGTGACATAAGCTATGGAAACAGGAGGATATACATTGATATTGTGAAGTTGAGGCTAGTTTTGGAGGTATCAAGGAATAGTCACCATTCCACTGGTAAATGTTTCCCACAGCATTAAATGGACCATTCACGTCATTGCAGTAACAGAGTGAGTCTTCCATGACAAAGAATGGTGCGAAGGCAGCCTGACTATATCAAAAGCAAGAAAACCTAGCATGTTTGTCTAGCAAATTCCACTGTTTCAGACGCGAACCCAAAAGTTCAGACTATGCCTTAGAAAGATTCAGGCCACTAACAAGGTCATTCAAATCATTTTGTGTCAGGATATATGGCGTTATTTCTTCAAAATCGAAATCAGAGTTTGCCTTCTCTATGTCTGTACTAGCTTCGACCCAGGCTTCATCTTCAAATGACCATGTGTCTGGGACAGGTAAGAAGGAAGTAACTGTGCGGTACGGGTCCAATAGCTGACTTGATGTAGGGATACTTGATCTACTTTGTATCCTTGCCCTTCTTTCCTGATATTTTAACCATGCAGAAATAGCAACCATCTACGTGATTGGTCGGTTCCCTCCATATCATCGGAATAGCAAAAGGCTTTGCAACCTTACCTTTTTTCTTCACCCAACCATTAAGATGAGACAAACAATTCACAGAAAATACTCGTATGTGGTGAGCATTTTTGGTCCTGATCACCTAGCTTGCACCCGAAATAAAGATCATAAAGTTTATTCACTATGGGTCAGGGTTGCCAAGTCGTACGATAATTATGGGGGCATACGATAATTATAATGTTTGTGCGATGGTTGCCAACCCGTACGATAATTATGGGGGTGTACGATAATTTGAATGTATGATAGTTCGATACCGGCGAAATATCATTTTCACTGGCTTGTCACACCAGCGAAATGAAACAAATTACAAATAGCGACACCTTTTGCCCTCATGGCCTGCCTCCACCACTCTAAGGCAACCATTTTATATCATACTAATCCTTCTTCCCTTTATCCTCTTGTTGCCAGTGTGCCCAATCTCAATTAAGAAGGCACTGTTCAGAAAATTGATGATCAATGGAGAAAACTCGGAATACGTGATATTCCGTGTGAAATAAAGAACATGCCAGAACCTGACAGTTTCTGGAGTGCTGCTAAACACCTGTGTCACCTTGGTGGAAATAATGATTTCAAAGAACCAGCGGCCTTTGCATTATCAGTGATTTCGTTCGTATAATCTGTTGCCCCACAGAAGCTTCTTGCGAAAGCTTTTCCTAAACTGGGTTTAGTAAAAACCAAAGTTAGAAGCAGATTGGTGCTAAATACGGTAAATGAACTTATTCTGTCGTCTCAGCTTGTAACAGAACGTGGTATACCCGAAAATCTGCAAGTCACCGAGAAGATGCTAAGGTTTAGCCCAAAAACAAATTTGTATAATGCTGCAACGGTTAAGGAAGATGAACTTTCAGATGAATAGTGCGAGAAACATAAGTACTAAAGTTGTAATACTGGTTGAGGTCATCAATCTTGTAAGTGAATATAATAAACATAATTACTATTACATTTTCATAAGTGTTATACTGATATTTTTATTGTTGTAGCATTTGGTTTATGATGTACGATAATTTTGAATCCAAATCTATAATTTTGAGTGGCTGGTACGATAATTTTACTTTTAAATGTTGGCAACCCTGCTACTGGTGTCACATGTCGTCAACATGATTTAATACTGTACTCCTCATAGAGGTAGCAAACGTTTATTGGGTGATTCTTAGGAAATGTACCTAATTGATTTTATAACCATTGCTATAGAATGAGGTACTTTTAAAATTGAGGATGCTACAAAGAAAGAATAAGATTCGTTCTTGGGGGAGGTCTAAATACATAAGAAACACCCATTTTCATTCTTGAAAAGTTATCATTGTAGACCAGTGTTATTTGTCAAAGTTAAAACTATTTCTTTTTAATTTTTGGCCTCAAATTGTGCATTTGTATTATACTTTTCCCTTAGACTGATTTCTACCCTTCATTTTGTCTGTACTTTGTGATACTCCAGTTGCAAAATATACCAATGTAAATGAATAGAAGTTCATAGGTTCTTACAGAAAACTGAAGCGTATTTTCCAATCTACAACACAAATGAAAATTACTGATAGCTACCTTATTTTAGAAAATAAAGATAACGAAGATTTTCTATGTAAACTGTTGTTATGAGGAAGAGAATGTAAATTGGTGTGTGTTAGTTATTCTAGGTTTCATTTTTAAATTATGCTGTTCATTGAGAACCAAACAGACGGCTCTCTAAAGAAAAAGTTATATATCGACCTTTTGCAGGATTAGAACACCTCTGCTACCTAAGGTAAGTCTTAGCAATAATAAGTGATGTTATTACAAGAAAGGTTGTGTTTTTAGGGGTGCTAAACTCTAATAAAAAAGCTTCTTTCAGTTGAGCTTTTTTACGGAAGATGAGCGTTCTTCAGCCAGAACGAGTGATATTAGCAGCTAATAACAGTCAAGAACGTGTAATATACAAAAGTGCCTGTTTTTACGTCACTTTCTCCAACAGCGCCATGAGGGGTCATCTTGTCCCGTCTATGCTGTACAACTTAGTAATGAGGACAACAAACGGTGGTTTTAATTAACTTTGCACGTACAAAGAAGTGCTAAAAGGATGGAAAAAAGTAACGAAGTTTTTACAGCACCTCACTGCATCACAAAAGCGGACTGTTAAATGAGTTATTTTGTTTTTATTTCGTCTAAACGGCAGTAACACCATAGGTGAAAGGAATGGAGAGGGAACATAACCCCTTTGGAGAAGCAGTACCGTAGCTGATATGTTACTGAAATTTATTGGGCTCTTTATGAGTAAGGCGGTAATTCCTAAAGATGAGTGGCTTTTTGAAGTGAGGTCAGTACGCCTCCGGTGCAGATTCAAGCCATCTTTTATCATTATACTAACAGCTAAAGTGGTTATACGCAAACAATTCTCAGCATATCTCCTGCTTCGACCAACGAACGGTCTTTTCTAAAGTTTGTAAGGAGGCCATTACTGAACATTCAAATGCCGTTTCCTGCAAACGACAGCGAAGATAACTTACGATCAAGATACCCGCAAACTTTCTGGTCTTATATATAACAATCATAAGCTAAATGCTAAATTGCTTCATTTGTGTTTCGTTTAAAGATTGACTTTCATTTGTGTTTCGTTTAAAGATTGACTTTAATTGAACCAACCTTTTTTTTTTTTTTTTTTTTTTTTTTTTTTTTTTTTTTTTTTTGAGATTTTGCATGCAAGTTAAAGCATTTATGAGATTTATAAACCTACATGGCAACCAGGTAACTTGCGTCAATTTTGGTTACTGCTCTGTGCAAGTCTGTTTCTTCTGCTGCTAACATATGAATATTTTGTATCTGGATGAGTATTGCTTGTCTTTGTTTTGTTTGTGGTTGATGGCGCTCACGTCAGCTACCTGGCTGGATTAATGGCCTGTCGATGGGACTTGTTCTTGAATCCTGAGATTGTGCATGGCGTCCGCATATGAGCTAGAGTTTCTGTGCTCGTCTATGTAATTTAATAGAGTTTGATATGGAATAATACCAGCGTAGAATCAAAATTTAATTTTAATGTGTTTTGTGATGATTCTCCATTTTAAGCATTGCTGAACTAATAGGATTTTTTAATGTGTTCGTTTGGTATTCATCATTTATGTAAATTGAAATATTGTCCTGTTAAGAACTGATTGCATTGTTAAGTGATCGATTCCAAATTTCGGCGGTAGTGTTTTAATGCACTTGTGTTAATACCACTATAGCGGGTGACCGTATTAGTGGGTGTGTACTGCTCCTTTGAGACATGAACATTTTCGAATACGAACAGATATTCCAGCACTTATGTGAATCAATATAAAGCAAGAGATATAACGGGTGAATCAAATGCCCCAATTGTTTCGTGTCTATGCAACCCGCAGGTTATAGTCTTGCTTGAAAACATCGTTTCATTTTCAACATGTTCTCGGGCTTCGAGCCAGGTGTAGTGATGAAGAGCCATCGACGTTTCGGGAGTGTGCATCTCTCCCATCATCGTACCGAGTAGAAAACACCTAGTCTAATGTGGAGGTGGTTCGACGCTCTGTTGGAATCTGTGTTTTCTGAGCCGGTCGAAGTCCAAATTTAAGGCTGATTTCCAGGAGGGACTAAACTGCAATCCGCCGTCCCGGTTCAGTGTGCTCTTCTCGGAGGAGATGCACAGAGCTTCTTAATCCTCCGTTCCCAGAAATCGCTACATTTAGCCACAATGGTCGTTTCTTTGAAGTTAGCTCTGTGATCTTTTTCAAAGCAGTGCTCCGCCAGCCCTGACTTGTCAGGCTGCATTAAGCGTATGGACCGTTCGTGCTCCATAACTCTGGTGGAAATGGTCCTGCCGGTTTGCCCTATGTACGGCGTCCCGCATTCACAGGGGATACAGTATACCCCTGGTACATTAAGGTCCAGTTTGTCCTTTACCGGTCTCACTAGGTGTTTGATCTACCTGGCTCGAAGCCTGAGAACATCTTGAATATGTTCGTCACCAGGAAAGCTTCAAATCATACTTTATCGTTTCATTTGTCAAGCCAGAATTTTTTTTTTTGTAGCTATATTATTTCAAATACAGTTAATCGCTCTTGGGTCTATTGTGATAGCCACGACGATTTGTTCCGTGAATACAAATAAGCTGCCAAGAGTTAAAACACAAATATATTTTGGTTCACTATAAGTATCTTCATGCCTAAATGATTCCGGTGAAAGAGGTCAGTAGAGGCTTGTGGTCGAGTGGGGTCGACGTCAGTCTGCTGGGAACTAAACGGGTGTTTTGTAGGTTCAAATCTCCTTATAGAAATGTTGCCTTTTTTAAATTCAGTAATTATCACATTGAAATTAATAAACATAAATGAAGAAAGCAGTAAGTAATAACTACAGAAAAATGATTAGATTATGTTGTCACATTTACATTCACATGTAAGAATAAAGTGAGTTCAAAAGGCATTTCATTAACGAAGTAAGTGCTCAAACTCCATTTTCATCTGTTTAATGTAACATATTTGTAATTCTTTTCTAATACCCTTCGACATTGATCGAAAGAAGTGAAGTAGAGGGTAAAAATACTTTGACCTAGTATTGCAGATTTGAACACGCATCATCAGATCACCGGTGTGACCGAGATGTAATAACTCTGCTCAACAACAGACCTGTCCCAACCCTCTAAGAACCAGCCTTTTAAACTTCAATGCTAGCTGAGTATGCGGGAACCATCCATGACTTCGTAACTTTACTAGTCTGTTACAATCCATTTGTGCAAATTTAAGAGTCTATTGGTGTTTCATCTTCATTAATAAACGTGGCTCAAGCTATTATGCTTGCTATACGAATTGGTCAGTGCTGTGATTTATGCCAGCATTGAGTTATTAAACTATTTCACATTTGTTAATGTGGCTGTACAACTCCATTATTAAAGTCGGCGAGTGTTTAATTGGTGATAACCTGCCACTATCGCTTGATACAAATGCGGCATTTTGTTCTAACTCATTTTGAAAATGAGTTTATTACGATGGGTGCTCATTCAAGAGAAGTTCGAGAGTGTATGTATACTCTAAAAAAATTATATGTTGTGTGGAAACATGGTAGAATTATCAGTTTAGGAGTACAACGTTATTGGAATGGATTTACATCGCAAATATCTTTTGCCCCTTAAACCACTTATTCACTGAGATGTTCAGCTGTGTCCATAAGTGAAATGTAGAGTGTATGGTCAAGATAGACTCAAGATGCACATGCTTCTTAGTGGGTTGCATAAATTCGACAAAAATAGGGGCAGGTGATTCACCCGGTGTATATTGTCTTGCCAATAAGCCGATCTTGTCGAACGTCTCTTTGTGGCTTTCCTGGGTAAGAAAGTGGTTTTGGGAGGACTTTGCTCCAAAGCTTTTAAAGCTCGCACTATCAGAAGGCCGTTGGCTTCAGGCGGGGAGTGGATTAGCACTAAGTTTGGCTAGTACGTTTGTATCAGAATTGAAAATGAGAAACTCTAACCTTCTTTATATAGCTATATGTTACGTTACACATCCGCGTAACTTCTAAATTCTAATATTCAACTCATACAGCGATCAGTTTTATTTATACTAGTACATCGTAAACGTTGCTATTTTATTATTCAAAGTGTTATTATGCTAGGTGAAGGTAATAAGTAGTTTCTCTTAAATTAAAGTTGGTATGCTAGTATTGTGAGAATGTTTATCACACAATTATCACACAAATTTCCCAATAAAGCATATACCGATGTTTTCAAGAACAAAGGCAAACTGCATTCTTACACAGCACTCACACTACATTTCACGAAAATTTTATTTTGTTGAGAGATAAGGGAGTATTTTGTACATTGTAAAATAGAACTTCAGAAGAAAGACGCGATTTTGAAGAGATAAAGATTGTAATTTCACAATTAAATTGAATAGTACTTTAATAAATAACCGTGAATGTTGGTTACATTATTACTTGGTTAAGATTCTTATACATGTATTTATTGTTTACAAAAATTATAATACTACTTCACCATATCATCGTAGGCAATTACTGATATAAGCAAACTCGCCTCAAACTTTGGCTCTCGTATTTTAGCACATTCTACGAATCTAACACGCAACCACTTATTTCGCATTAGATGGGAATCTGGTGCAAAGGGGTGTGGCAAAGTCGACAAATACGACTGGACATTTGGGCGATCGTGTCAATCGGCGAGGGGTAAAAACTGCTGCTAAAGGAGTATTTCGAGATAGCTTTGATAAGAGTTAATTGCTTTATATACCTAAATGGCTCGTGCGTGTGGGGAGTAAATCAAAAGATAAGCATACGAAGTACCCATGGTCAGATACTATAGTATAGTAAACAAAACCTTAGCGCAACAGGTCACACATAGTAGGGTCTATAGAGAAAGGTACGCATCCTCAAGATCATTACTTGGTTGTATATAAAAGAGCATGGTGCATACAGTGCATCAAAATAGAGCAACAGCACAATAATTGAATAGTTTACATTAAGACCCACCACAGTCTCTGTAAATAAACACTGATCAATTATTTGAAGGCAATAACAGAGCATTATGATGTAGATCAGGTATGGGGAAGAGGGCTGACGGCATTGCAATCAAGTACGCGTATTTACCCTCTCCACATACTGACAATCTGATGGGCTGACCGGCTTTCTGAGGTAGACAGACAATAGCGGGAGGCATGGCCTGGTAGCTAATCACTGTGAGATAGTCGAAGGGGCTATGGCTACGATGTAGGGGAATTGACACAATGTGTCAGTTCTCCCCATGTATGATACAGCCGAATAAGGAATTGTACAGAAAGCAGGTAATAAAATAAAAAAGTGTAGAAGTAAAACGTGTCTATGAATTTCCAATGGCGAAATTAGAGAAGCAGTGAAATTAAGAGCAAGCGTATCAGAAGTATATCCTCGGAATAATACAGAAGAATACAGAACATTTCCATAAGAAAATAACTATTTCAAAAATATTGTCACAGGAAGCCATCTAGAAACCCAGAAGAATTTTGTTACTCTAATAAAATGTTGCTTCATGGCAGACAATTCCATATAAAAATAACTTAAAATCTCAAAAAAAAAAAAAAAAAAAAAAAAAAAAAAAAAAAAAAAAACCGAAAATTAAGTTTTAAATTCCATTTTAACATCCTTTTAGGGGACCTAGAACAGATTATATGATTTTCTACAATATTTTGCAATATTCTTTAATTTTTACATGTTAGTTACCCTCATTTTAAATAACACGCTGTGTAAATTTCAATAAAATTGATGGGGTAGTTTTCCAGCTATGAGCTATTTTGTTCTTTTTATATTGTGATACTGGAAAAGCATGAAATACTCCTTGCAGTACAAACATCTTTTTTTTCATCGGTACCAATTTCTTATATTAATATTTGAACTCCTAAGATTGGTTTTCTTATCTTGTGATTCACATAAAAAAATATTAAACATGAATGATGCAGATATAGCAGCCTAAAAATAAAACGTGTTGGATAAATAGCACAAATGTGCCCGAGTTTACATTGTAGCCCAAAACGCATTCTAGAATTTATTTAGAATGTATCTGCTGTGGTGGAATTATGCCAAGTTTCATGAGAAAGCAAAGAAAACTATACTGCACGGGCTATTTGTCATACCGAAACATGTCTTCTGAGAAAAATGAAACTTTACATTAAAAACACTAATACAGGCTAATGTATCTGGTGTAAAGGCTTAAGATTACCAAGCCCTTAAACAGGCCTGGAACATCATAAAACATATTTAAATGTTTTACTAACGTTATAGGGTTTATTTTGGCAGAAATCCAAAAATCCAAAATATTGGTCACTGACTTGATTTATTTATAACATGATTAAAGAATTGACTAAAAGGACAAAGTAAGAATGTGGTAAACCATGTATAATGAAACACGTATGGTAAATGCTCATCTCGATTAACATGAAATACCCTTTACATTGAAATTTTTTTTTTTTTACATTTTTATTTCCTCGAAAATGGCTCTAACGATTTTGATTAAAATGGCATTATGTGTAAGATATTTTACGGCAAATGAAATGTATATTTTGAATTTTCTGGATATAGCCCATATAGATCTGTTTACATTTGAGTACCTTTGCATAACTGATAAACCATGAAGCAATATATTTTACTTGCTTCACGTTGATGTGAACTTAGAAGCAGGGTTACATATTGTTGTCATTCAAACGCTGTTCAGTGTTTGAAGTGACAATAGTTCACGTCGCCTAACAATGTGTAGAGGTTCCTTTGAATCAGCCCTTTGCCGCTGATAGAAGCTATGAGACAAACCAACTAGAAGTGCCCGTTTGCTTTCTGGAAGAC
>CM060962.1:195981825-196181825 GCA_030765045.1 Tenodera sinensis | reverse complement strand
TAAAATGTGAATGTAATAGCAAGGTAAATTAAATCTTTCCTTTAAAACGTGGTAGAGACCAGTGATAATATAAAGAAAACACTGACTATATTTTTTATAGTTGCTGATAGGATTATATGAGCTAATTAAATCATGTACAGATAAAAATTACTGAAAAATGCCATGTGTTCAAAACCGCAACATTTAAATCTTTGTCTTATCAATGGTATCAACTGGAAATAAACAGTAGAAAAATTAGGTAAACTACAGCATCCTATGTCCACTTCCTTTATATATATCTCTCAAGGAAAATTTTTATTTGTAAATAAGTGTTCGCGTGCACAAATAGTGCTTAATAATGACATAAATAACTTTATGCAGTCCTGTCATAAGCATGTTGTAACTGTATTCAATATCGTACATAATTAGCCCATTATGTTACGCGTACCAATAATGTCAAGGATGTATTTCCATTGCAATTTTGTAATAGCAGCAATTCAAGCTGGTGTAGCTTATAGCGAAAACCTGAAGGTATTTTGTAGTATTATTATCTTTGAGCAACTAAGATGTAACATCTCTAATATTATTAAATGTAGAATACTTTAAGATCTGAATGTATAGTTGCTTACCATATTGGGCTAATAGTGGGCTACATCACAGTCCGTTACAGCTGCTCACTTCTCCCCCAGGAAGAGCATGCAACAAGTGACTGCCTTAGCCTACCTTACCTTGCAAAGCGCTATGTAATAACACACGAAATGTAGGGAGAGAAGATTAAGTCTCATTTACAAACATGCGAAGACACTCTCACTTAATGTCAGCTATGGATGTATATTTATTTCATATTTCGATCAATTTGTCATACTAAGGTTGCAGTCAATTAATGTACCCAGCTCATAGATAATCTTAGTATGACATTGCTGAAAATTTTGAGTGCCATTGCTCGTGCCAAAGTTAATATAATCCACTTTGTGTTTAAATTACTATAATATATTAGCCGAATAATTATCGCTATTGCCATAAAGCAGTGAAAGCTGAACTTCTTCTTTCCAACTATCCTCATCACACAAAGAGCAAATGCGCGTTATTTTACATAAAATATGTACCAAAAGTCACTGCAAAATCTGTCTAATTAACGCGAGGAGTTGGCTTGAAATAATATATGTGACGCATTTTTATCATTTCGCCTACTGTTGGTATAACGAAATCAAGTATTATGCTTCATCCCCCTTATCCCCATTAATGAATTTCTTGAGAATTCAAGAAGGTCAACTTGAAAACCTATGAGTTAAATGAGGCTCATATCCACTTGCTTTAAACATAATAACGCTATCATACTCGCAAATACAATTGCAAGTGGTGATTCGCCTATTCCTGTGCCCGAAAGAAGATAGCACATGGTACAGAGACTGTCAATACTGTGACTTTGGTTGGGTGTAAAAAGTATAGAAGACAGATGTAGTCGAGATAAAGAAACACTTTTATTTCCGTAAACAGTAACTTTGTACACTCGTTGCAACAGCAAGAAAGTCTTTTCCGATTCTCCAACAGCACGGCTCCGAACTCGTAACACAAAGAACTGTCCCTTCTCCGTCGGCACGACTCCTCGTCTCTTCTTTCCGTCGGCACGACTACTCAACGCTTCACATACGTCTGACTGCCCTCCTGTCTCACCTTACCGCTATTTATATCTCCCAAGCACTATTCTGGAAACTTCGGGAAAGCTCAGTTATTTTGCGGTGAAATACAAAGCAGACAATTCTAGAAGCCTCTATCACTTTCTCTCTTTCGGCAAGCGCCCAACAATGCGGCCATTCTCTGTCTCTTTCCTTCAACTCCTTTGCGGCAGTGCCGACAATAATGCGATGGGTGACACTGCTGTTGTCGGCAATTAGATGCGGCGGGCACGGTAACAATACATCTAGCTGCATTTGTGTAAACCGCGCAGCAACATGACGTGGAACTTAGAAATATTCTGCTCTCCTACTGCGCTTATTCATTTTTTCCATGGCTGTACATTTTACAGGATGCATGAACAAATATTTAGATTTGATTAATCGGGCGCAGTTTTGTGTTTGATTCAATCAAGCATGCGGTAAAGTTACCTTTTGAATACAATTTGATTATTTTGTCATTTTACTGTATAGAATTAATCGGAAAGAAAAACGTTGACGTTTTTCCTATCAAGTGATTTTTGTACCTATCAATTTTAATTATCAGTATGTATTTTATCACTTTTTATTACTTCCTTCTAGACCTAGATTGATAATTATTTCCAAAAGACTACCGAGTTGAAATTGAAGCTGTACTCTCTTGAGAGGATATACTTGTTTCCATAATTACAGCTTTAAGGGCGACAAATACTTATTAAGTGGTTTTCTTTAATTTATTTATTTTTGTGTTTTTGTTTTTTGTAGGCATACTCTTGATTATAACCTTTATAACTCGTGGAGGTACCGGTAATTATTTTTAATTTACTATTTGTAAGTGAAGTTTAAGCTGCTTATTACTTGGTTGAATAGTAATTAATTTTATTTTATTTTATTTATATACCTCAATATATCTCATTCGTGCCACTAGATTTTGAAATTTATCGCGAATATATAGATTATGAACAATAGATACGTATTAATGCTATACTAATGACCACCTCCGTAGAGCAGTGGTAGCGCGCCTGCCTCTGGCGTGGAGAACCCAGATTCGATCCCGGTATCGGCATGAGGATTTTTCCCCCGCTGGGAGGTCTGGCACGGAGTGCACTCAGTCTCACTAGGTCCCGGAGGAGCCAATTGAGGAGCTACTTGATAAAGAAGTAGTGACCCCAGGTTGCGAAGGCTGCATAACCGGTCAGGGGGGCTTGGGATGTTGACCACGTACCGCCCTCCTGTACTGTACCCCACTCACGATGCCTGTAGTGGGGAGAGGTGGGGGACGCAGCGGCCGGGCGGTAAGCCTTTGCCAATGATGGTTGTTGCGCTGGTGGGATGTACTAATGCAATGTATCTTAAAATTAGAATATTCACATTAGTCTACACAGTCAGTTTCATCGTTTTATACTTATTACTTAGATGTGAGTGAATTTAAGCTGTTTCTTACTTGGTTTAATAGTAGGTAATTTATTTTATTCGTATATCTGAATATATTTCATTTGTGAATTAAAGGCCATTCGATTTTGAAATTTCTCACGTATATAAAAGTTATGGACATTACACTAATGCTACACTAATGCGGTATACCTTAAAATTGGAATATTCACATTAATCTATACAGAAAGTTTTATTGCGTTATTTGTATTGCCTAGATCTACAATTTTCTCCTCCAGTATGCCCAATTTTAGCCTTAATTTATACGAAATTAAAATTACAATTGGACATTAACCACTATGTATCTATTTTGTCAACATTAATGTTTTACATACATGGAACTGTTAATATCCTAATCATATTTTTATTAATTTCTTCTGAAATGTGCAAGAAAAATCCAATGCGTATGACTTTCTCTACTCCTGTACAAGCTATTCTTACAAACGCTTGTTTCTCTACTTCATGTTGGTTGAGATAAACATTTGCAGAAATTAATGTTATTGCTAATTTTGTTGTAAGTGCAAGGGAAATATGGATACAGCAGGCTTTAAGCGATAGTTAGGTCTTCCTTGAGGGTACAGCTGGTCACTATATGATGAATTTGAAATGCCATTTTCCTTTTATGGCCAAGAGATAAAATATGAATAACGATTGGAAAATTCAGACAAATAACAAGGAATGTCTCCAAAATGCTAATTCAGAAAAATGCATTCGATAAAGTTCTGTTTTAACAAGATCTACATTTTTGGTGAGACTTTGTCTTTTTCTGACAATTTATATACCAGTTATGCAAAAGTCACCTAGAATGAAAGAATGAAAGGTACTTCTAAGATATTCCCAGAAAATTCAAGATATCCGTTGACTTTGTAATGAAAATGTCTTAAGCATATGATATTTTAATCAACATCATTAGAGGCATTTTGATAAAATCAAACTTCGAAAAATATTCCCAATAACGGGTAATCTGGGTTGAGGAATTGTCTTTAAAACCTTCCAGTCACATCGTTAGAAAATATTGAACTTAAGTATCAAGTTTGGTATTTAATCGATTTTTCGTTTTTGAGTTACTCTATTTATAGTCAGACACACACACACACACACACACACACACACACACACTCACACACTCGCACAACACACAGACACACAGACACACACACACGCACACACACACTCACCACATACACACAGACACACAGACACACACACACACACTCACACACTCGCACAACACACAGACACACAGACACACACACACACACTCACACACTCGCACAACACACAGACACACAGACACACACACACTCACACACTCGCACAACACACACACACACACTCACACACTCGCACAACACACAGACACACAGCCACACACACACACACACACACACACTCACACACTCGCACAACATACAGACACACAGACACCGACACACACACACACACACCCACACCACATACACACAGACTCGCACAACACACAGACACACACACACACACCACATACACACTCACACACTCACACACTCGCACAACACACAGACACACACACACTCACACACTCACACACTCGCACAACACACAGACACACAGACACACACACACACACACACTCACACACTCGCACAACACACAGACACACAGACACACAGACACACACACACTCACACACTCGCACAACACACACACACACTCACACACTCGCACAACACACAGACACACAGACACACAGACACACACACTCACACACTCGCACAACACACACACACACACTCACACACTCGCACAACACACAGACACACAGACACACACACTCACACACTCACACACTCGCACAACACACAGACACACACACACAGACACACAGACACACACACACACACACTCACACACTCGCACAACACACAGACACACAGACAGACACACACACACACTCACACACTCGCACAACACACACACACTCACACACTCGCACAACACACAGACACACAGACACACAGACACACACACACCCACACCACATACACACAGACACACAGACACACAGACACACACACACTCGCACAACACACAGACACACAGACACACTCACACACTCGCACAACACACAGACACACAGACACACAGACACACACACACTCACACACTCGCACAACACACAGACACACAGACACACACACACTCACACACTCGCACAACACACACACACACACTCACACACTCGCACAACACACAGACACACAGACACACAGACACACACACACACACTCACACACTCACACACTCGCACAACACACAGACACACACACACTCACACACTCGCACAACACACAGACACACAGACAAACAGACACACACACACACACACTCACACACTCGCACAACACACACACACTCACACACTCGCACAACACACAGACACACAGACACACAGACACACACACACACTCACTCGCACAACACACAGACACACAGACACACACACACGCACGCACACACACCACATACACACAGACTACGTTCCAGTGAAATCTCAATGTCGAATTTTTGGGAGGAATACGAAACTTTCCGTACTTACTATACGAGTAGAGAAAGTAAAAATACAATCAGAGCTGCTGTTGTTTCTCTGTAACTCATATTACGTGCAGGACATAAATTTAATTGAAACTTTGCTAAACTACATTTTTTGTCGAATAAATAAGATCTGTAAAACACCATAGGTTTCTGTAAAGGAATGGCAGCCAACATCACCTTTAACACTGAAAGCACAGCGGCTGTCTACAGGTTGAATTGAAGCCAGGAGGCACAATAAAACCGCGGGGCTTTGTCCTCCTTAGGCCCAGTCTGTAACATGACAATGGATAGCTTACACAACTAATAATACCTTAAAGCTGGCAACACGATTACCTACAACATAATATGCATAATGTGCATTGTCAGGATTAGGTCTCGAAATAAGCCACCCGTGTCGCCTAGCGATTTTTCTCTATTATTGGTATTATTCCCATCTGCCAGGAGTCTCGAGGTACTAATTGGTGATAACATTTTCTTCATAACCGTAAACATTATAATCAGGAGTAATGATTATTTGACGGATTGAGTTATTGCCACTTCGACGGATTTTAAAGGAGTATAAAAACGGAAAGAAAAACAATGCTGTTAATATTGGGGAAAAGTAGAAGAAATAAATCAAGGGCTAAAATAAGGATGCCCCTTGTCGCAAGTATTATTTAATACATGTTTACACTAAGTACTTAAAGAGTGGAAAAACCGTTCTACTGGGAGTATTCGAATAAATACATATAAGCTTAAAACGATTTTATTTTCTACGATAAGATTATTTTTGAGGAGAAAGGAGATGGTTTACAGAAGTATTCTGAGTGAAAGATACGGAGCTATATAACTTAAAGATTTCAACATTCAAGCCAAGCTAAACATCCTTTAGTGGGATAAATCACGTAGGATGTAAGAGTTATTGATGAGACGTCAAAGGAAACACAAGTTTTATGAAGTAATGACAACATACAGAATTGAAAACTGAACTGTGAATAAGACAGATAGGAAAAGAGTTGAAGCAACAGAGATGAAGTTTCTGAGAGCAGTATCTGGGTATATCCTTCTATAAAAACAACAAAGAAATAAAGAAATTCTAAGGCAGTTAAGTAGATAACCCTTCGTGCGTTAAAACGTTTGCAGAACTCCACGGCGCAAGAGCGGCCAGTGGCGTATCGTGCCTCTCATCTCACGTCTTGCTGAGAGGCAGAACACGTCAATGACCTCTCTTGCGCCGTGGAGTTCTGCAAATGTTTTAACGCTCGAAGGGTTATCTACTTACGCCGATCCCGGCTGCAGTGGGCCGGTTGGTATATATACACCAGGCGGCCTTCTATATATATAGGATCAAAGAGATACCAACGCCAAAAAATTACTTAATTATAAACCAAGAGGATATTGCCAAGTAGGAAGACCAAGAAAAAATGGACTGATATGTTTAATTGAGGACAGAACAGATCTTCAGGCCTATGCCTTGTAGACGAAGAAGAAGAACAACCACAATAATCTGGTGTTATAATCTCACACTTTTATGTATAATCCCTAATAGTATAGCACTTAAACGGATTTCCGAATCCGATCCACATCTTAAAAAGTGATACGTCGTAGTTGGGCACGGCGCGCCAGTAATATCTGGATATGCGAATGTTCCAAGGGTTTCAAAAGTTTCAACTTTTATCCAATTACGAGTTAGGGATGTCTACATACAGGTATTACATTACAGAGTGAAGAACGATATTGGCAATAACTTTTAAAGGGATCGTACAAGTTTACTATAGACTTATTTTATGTTTTATTCCCATGGGAGGTGGTGTTCATGTAGACAACGTAAGGGACAGCACCTAAGGGAGCCCCAAGCGAGGTGACGGGAAGTGAACCTTTTGCTAAAACGAAAATTTGAATTTATTCGGTATAGAAATATCATTTAACACGCTTCAAGAACCACAAAGAAAGTTTAAAAAAAAAATCACTTTGGAATAATACACAAGAGTAACTTGCTGACAACCGTTGTTTCCAGGGTCATCTGTTTATTTTTAATTTACAATTGCATCAATTCTCAGAATCTCACCTGTTCGAAGAGAGCACCATTTACTGCCTAAAAGTGTCCTAGTCTGTCACGAAAATATTCTATGTTTTGCACATCTGGATTTTCCTGGAAAGACAATAGCAGATTAAGAGCATTTTCAGCATTCAGAGCAGTTTATGGTCTTCCATATTTTATCTAGTTCTTCAGGTTCCCGTTTCATTAAACTTCTTTACAATTTTTGACAGTCTGTACTGTGCTATGTTTCTGCCTGGATTCCCATCTGATTAAAATAAATTACGAACCTCTTGTTGAGTTCTCACTCAATCACCACACATTTTCGTTCAAATGTAGCACACTCGTATACTGCTTACCCTGGAGTATTTATTCACTGGTACATCGTTGCTTTATTACACGTGATAAAGAAGCGCGAAAGCTGGCCATGTATTAGTTACGCAATTGTTCAGATTTTCGGTAAGCTGGTTTTAGTGAAGCAGGAAGAACTTTAGTGTAACAATACTGCATAAGGTACCTAGGCAAGATGGGGAGAACCAACACATTGTGTCACTTCCTCTACAATAGTTTTAACCCCGTCCACTGCCTCGCAGCAGTTAACTACCAGGCCACGCCTCCCGTTATTGTCTGTCTACCTCAGAGAACCAGTCAGTTCTTAAATTGTGTAAGTGGAGAGGATAAATACTCGATTGCATTGCTGTCACTCCTCTTTCCCATGCCTGGGTAAAGGACTTAAGGACATTCTTGGAAAATCTGACTGGAATAGGAGAGACAACTCTTCCGTAATATCAGTACTAGTCAGCTAATCAGAGGTTGGATAGGACCTATATAAAAGGAAAGTAGACCATGAAGAGGAGCCCAGTAGGACATTGTTATAGTAAAATAGGATGTTCAGCAAGTATTTTGAGAATTTGATGAACAGTTGTTTTTCATAACAAGGGAGCACTGTTTGTAGGAGGAAGAAAATGAAAGTACAAAACACATGTTAATGACAGCAGAAAAGAGGAATATTCGAGAAGTGTCCGACGGCCGGCGTGTTACTGGAAGTTCGGGAAAGATCGTATTACGTCACCTTTGCAATATAAGTGGACGAGGCAACGAGTTAGAGTAGTAGAAGTTACGGTTACAGAGTTGAATCGGTCAGTGTGTCAGTGAGTGCGAGACAGCTGTGTGTGTGTTTGTGTGTGTGTGTGCCTGTGTCTGTGGTACTGTCGTTAAATATACGTCGTGACAAAGTGAAGAAGTTTTGATGAGTGCTGAATGGTTGTTCGGCAGACTTAATGTATGGAGACAGAGAAAGCGAAGAAAAACAGTGAAAAGACTGAGACAAGGTTACTAGAAGAAAACAGTTGTGAGTTGTAATATCGCGAAAGACTGTAGACTGTGTTAACGTCAGTAAAAGAGACCTGTGTACTTTTGAAAACGTTTTAGAAGAAAATAAAGTGAGAAAAGAGTAATTGAACTGATTTTGTTACGTATCTTAAGCCACATACCACAAGCTAAATGACTACATATGAGTGTGTGTACTGGTAGGAATAATCTTGTAAATTAGAGATAACAGCGATACTTTGGATAATTGGCAGGTACAAACAGTAGCCGTTGTCAAAAAGTCGAGAGGATAGCGTGGCTGTAAGATTTGAAAAACTTTGTGATCTGTGCTGAGTGAAGCGTGGTGGGGAAGTCAAGCAACTTGTTGGAAGATTGGAATTATGTATGTGGAAATAACTGAATGTTCAGAATAGATAAATTAAATAAGAAAGGTAGCTGTTCAAGAAAGTATTTGCACTAAAATGAGGGTTATCTGCTAATTAAGGACACTAACTGAAGGAAGGACAAAATGATAAAAGTGAATATACGAAATAAGAGAGAATGTGGTTAAGGAGAGAAACTTAAAAAATGTGAAGAATGCAGGAGATTAGGATTATATTAAAGCATGTGATCTTTGGGGGATTTAGTTACATGTTTACAATGATCGGACAATTTGATGCTGACTTAAAGTGACCGTGTTTGAGCACCTCAGGTGCTCTACTGAGATTTTTGAAAAATTAACATCTTACGTCGGTATATAGATGTTTGGTTGCAAGGTTTTGCACATACATACTACGTCATTAAAAATATAAGCTATATGTTATATAACTATATTATGCAACTAGAGTATAATGGTAGCACTTAAGATGAGAGTTTGTTTATGAAACAGCTGGAGCGCGTTTCATAATTTTCATACCAGCATCTTAATTACATTATAGTCCTGTTTCATGCGGCTATTTGTGCTCAAGCATGTGTCTAACTTTAAAATATTTATTAATTATAAATATTCTGCGCTTACCGGAGTCAATAATGCACTGACCTTAACTTCGCAGTGAAACAGCTGGCAGCGTTGTGATTTGTGTGCAGACGCGAAAGTATTGATTTTATTCTGATCTCTACCTCGAGCATCTGATTTCAAAATAGAGTAGGGAGTCCACAAGGTCGATGGGTTTGTACTCCGTGACAGTGCTTTGAAGTATACATTTTGTGAAAATGGAGTTATACATTTTGATCCTCTTCAATCCATGAATTGTGCGTAGAATTTTTAGTACATGTTCTTGAACTTTATGGCAATAAGTTATAGTCACATCGTGTACCTTTGCAGAAATTTCTGACGAAGTAAGTTGCATCTCACTGTCACTAGTGTACGACATTTTAACTTTTTCTAAACTCGCAGCTATTTGTTCTTCGATTGAAGTCATGAGAATAATCGATAGCTGAGCTTTTCTCTGATTGATGAAAACCTACACTTTAATGAAGAGGTACACTCTCATGAGGTTCATTGAAGTGTAACTACTATAAACAATTACTACATTTAGACATGCTAGAGCATAAAGGGTCTTATGATCCAATTTCAAAAAATTTAAACAGCATTTTTAAACAGCATTTCTTTCATATATACCTTAATGAGTGAGAAAAGACGTTTGCTATATATACAGCGTGGAAGTGAAATGACTTTAACAGCAAATTTCTCATGTTGTGAATAACAAGAAAGTATAGTACCAAAATGTTGAAAAGCTTATAGTTTTCTAGAAAAAAAATATTTTTATCAAAAAAATTCATCCTCACCTGGCTGAATTATTATTGACTGAAGGTTCTTGATTTATGACTACATTCATAAAAAATTGAATAAACAACTGTTTCCTTTGGCGTATTTCAATAGATTCAACGGTTTTTGTGTAAATTAAATTTAAAAGAACCCACAATGTGTTGCCCTTTTGTTCCAATAAATTGTGGGCCTTCAAATTTAATTTACACAAAAACCGTTGAATTTATTCAAATACGCCAAAGGAAAAAGTCGTTGTTTATTCAATTTTCTATGAATATAGCTATAAATCAAGAACCTTCAATGAACAATTTTTCAGCCAGGTGATGATAAATTTTTCTGATACAAATAATTTTTTCTAAAAAACTATAAACTTTTCAACATTTTGGTATTAGACCTTCTTGTTATTCACAACATGAGAAATTCGTTGTTAAAGTCTGGCAGATCATTTCACTTCCACCCAACCTACCAACGACAAACTTTGGGAGCTGATAGATAACATTATTTTAAACACTTTTTGTTACGGAAAGTTTTTGCTGCGGTGCTTCGTTTAAGCGCTAGATGAGTTAATGCCATAGATTACTGCCTCCCAACCAGTTTAAGTATTTACGGCAAAATCAACACTGCAAATTAGTATTGCATTTATCTGAGTAAAGCACACAATCTTAATCCGAGAAACCAGCACAAAAATATTGATAAAAACACAAACATATCATTGTTTACAGCTAATCAATGACAGCTTTAGTATTCAAAACCAACAAACTTTTAAAACAAATAAATGGTTGCGAGAGTACGGCAAAGTGCACGCCGATGCACCTTGTATTAATCACAATGGGCGTGCGTTCCAACATTTACTATGAATAATATGTGAATACATATTTAATTTTCCATAACAATAATTCAAAATATGGCATTTTAATCAAAATTATTAGAGTCATTTTTTCACAATATTTGGCAAATTTTCCATCTAAAGATTACTTTAGGGTGGAGGTATTTTCTTCAAAATCTTCGTGTCGTATCCTTGAATAAATACCAACTTTGGTTTTTAACCGATTTTTCGTTTTTGAGTTGTGCTGTTCACAGACAGACAAACACACACACACAAACACACACACGCAAACACACACACACAAACACACAAACACACAGACACACAAACACACAGACACACAAACACACAGACACACAAACACACACACACAAACACACACACAGACAAACACACAGACACACACACACGCACAGGGATCATTTTCTTAAAATGCTTTTTTGGATTCAGGGTGCCTGAAGATATATATTTCGAGTGAAATTGGACATCGAATTTTTGGGTTGAATACAATACTTCCCCTACTTAGTATGTACACAAAGTCAAAATGCTTTAAATATAACACGTCACTATTACGATGCCATGCCCTTTTTTCAGAATTCTTAAACCGTCACTTAGGTCCTTCATTTTTATATAGTTATGAAAAACACTTGCATGAAAATGTTGTCAGAGAATCGGGCTTAATAATGAGTTAAAAAGCCTAAATTGCAGTTTTTGCATAGTGTTCACTCTTTAGTTACCTTAACTAAAAGTTTTGGTTCGTATTAGTTACGTTGTAAGCAAGAATGCTTTAAAGAAGTTGAGGACGGTTAACATCCAGCCAGCATGATGAAGCTGGTGAGCAGTTGGCAGCGTTCCCCTGGAGGAGAGAGCATGTTTGTTGTACATGCCTCGAGCGCCTGTGGGAGACCACTCCAACATCGCTAAAGGAGCAGCAATAACTAGCCTTGTTTGGGACCCCTGGGATTACGTCGATGTTACCTAATAAAGCTTTCATACACAATAGTGGATTGAATTCATGGCACCATTGTTCATCGCTTTATAGCGTAGTAAAATGATATATATATACTCGAAAACTCCGTGCGTGTGGTGAACGTCCATGGCTTCATCAGAGACTGCATACCACGAACTCTGGCTGACTGTTGAGAGACATCATTTCATATGAGAATACTACATTGGTGATAGAACTAAAATGAAAATTATATACCGCAGCTGTAACTGGAGAAAACCAGCTTTCTATATCACTTTTGTCCTTTGATGATAGGTGTTATTAAGCACATGCCTGTACATGGTGATCTAAGTGTATGGGACATTGGCCTTAACGTTTAAATGGCTCAGTAAAGTTAAGTGCTACTTTTTTAATTCTTATCTGGTGCAGCCAACTTTCTACAACAGCTCAGTGAGCCCCATGTGGGTTGGTTAGGAGGGAAGGTCGAACTTCAGAATTATAGGTAGAACAATGCTATATTTTTGGATATTGTTATAGTCCTTAAAGATGGGACCTTATAGATAGTTGATAGATGACTAACGGAACCTAGCTTTATTTGAATACTATAGTTTGAGAAGGAACGCACCTACGAAATTGCCTGACTAGGACTTCTAACAGTTCACTTTACTCGATTGTATACTGAAGCAACAACCTTATCTGTTAATTTCCTTAACTAACCAATGCCCAATCGACACTTGTCGCACAGTGCTGGTATTTGTGGTTTTTAACGCCCGCTTTTACTACATGCGGCACCACAGGTGGTGACACAGATGATACATGGAATGAAGATGGAGCACCGATGGAATGAGATGGCGGGGAAACCCGAAAACCCGGCTCTGCGCCGCTTTGTCCATCGCAAGTCAGACTCAAGTGTGCCGACTCTCGTTACATATCTGTTGAAATTTTTCCTTCATTAGTTGTGCAAGAATGCTTTTTCCATTGCAAGTAGTATGTTACTAGTTTCCATAAACAGGAGTAAAAGGTATGATCTACAAAATGACAAGGATTTGGAAGGAGTACATCATCGACCTTGTGATGTTCTCTTGTCCGTGGATGACAACTTAGTATGTGAATTAGAAGATTCCAACTCTGAAGATAAACTGAAAACGAGATCTTTAGAAACAGAAACTAAATGCAGCTAAATATGGGAATGAAGGAAAAATGAAATTAAAGTAAAAAATTAATACAGGTATACATATAAGCACAAAAATAGAGCGCGAGCCTACTACGCCCCACGAGACCAACGGTGTTCTACCAGGGCGCGTGTAACGGGGGGGGGGGGGGGGGGGCGGTAATAAACCAAGGGATGTGTGTTTAAACAATTTTTACAAACACATTCCTATGCTGTTTAACGCCCATACTGCATAAGGCTCCACAGACGGTGGATACTTATGATAGATGAAGTGAAATGATTGGGGGAGGACATTTGGGAAGAGATCGTTCCAGACCTAAGATTAAGGTATGTTTTTGGCATTTGTCAGCTGTGAGGACCAAGGAAAACAAGACAAGCTGAGTTTGAGCCGCGGATCTCCCGCTCACAAGCCCATGGTTTAACGTGGCAACCAGTGTGGGAATTATTAAACATACTTAAAGAACCGATAAAGCAAACCGAGATCATAATATTCTATTCTTATTCTGTGTCGCCCCAGTACATTAAACAAAAGATGAGGTGTAGTAGAATCGTTTACAACAGGCAGATGGGACACAGAGACGCGCGGAAGTCCCGAACGCTTCCACGCTCAAGACCCTTTCCATTGCTGTAGCTGCCTAGAGAGGGCGATGAACGAATCATCAGTCAAGCAGCCATCTGGTGTCCACTAGATTACTATTTCCTTTGAACAAGTATTCGCGCGATCTGTCCAGCACCGCCATGCGTCATGAAACCTAGAAACACGCCTAAAACATGACAAGAAAATGATGGAAAGCAAGTCGTGATAAATGAGAAATTATAAGAGTTTTTGCTTATCGAATTGAAAACTCAAGGTCAGAATCGGTGTTCGACGGGAATGGAACTCGGGACCTCACACGGTACTGGAGGTGCTTATTACTATTGAACTTGCAAGAAGAGCGAAAATAGGTTAGAAATGCGAGTTTATACTTGATTTGGAGAGCATTTTATCACCATATGTTGAGAAAATGCATTCTCTACGACCACCTATGTCACTCATTGACCCTTTCTAAAATGAAATATGGGACAGGGAGCGACCCTGATCAGCTACATGTTTTCTATCACAAGTTATGCTGATGATTAAGTATTACATTGGGTGGCTTTCTTTAAAGCGGACACATCACCGCTCAACTTCTACCAGCTCCCATGGGTTGATGCAAAGGTTGGAAATGGAATTTGCAACGGACATTCCGGTTCCCTTACCACTCATTTCGCGAACTGCTCTAGCATTACGTTTATAGTCATCTAGACAATGTCGCCGGGAACAGGGAGTTCATTATAAAATGGACATATTGTTTAAGCATTCAATACTGACTATGTAAGAGTGTATTAAGTTTCAAACTTATACCTGAGAAAAGAAGCGTCTTCATATAAAATTGTGGCAATGTGTACTCTTGCACAATCTGCTTTAAAATGTGTTAGTGCACAGATTTATAAGGTACACAAACTATTGCTAGTGCATAAGTCGTTCGTCATATTTGCAAAATCTGCTGTTTCAAATGTAGTGATTGCGTTTCACTGTAGAATAATAAATTGTGTAACTTACTTAGCATGATGAACTTGCACACAATTTACACACATATAACCCTTTGTGATAGTATTTATTCAGTAGGATACCTTTTGTGACATTACTAACTGATCATAGCGCTATGTTAGCCGTATGTATAGGTGTAAGTGCAGAATAGCTCTGCACATCGTGGGAGGCCAGTAAGGGTGTGTGTGAGAAAGAAGGCAAAGTTAATGAGATTCCACCCCTTAGAAACTGGCCTTTGAAATAAAACAAATTTCCTTAAAAATAGGTGCAGAAGTATTGGGTGAAGAATTTTAGTTTAGGGAGGGTAGAAAGAGCCGCCAACGAAGGGAGTTGTATTTTAGGATTCGCAGAAAGTGGTCACATGTACCGTGAGGTGGTACAAACACTAGTATTGTATTTAGAACTGTAATAAGTCCGTGTAAAGTTTTGGTTTAAGTGTTATAATTATGGAGTGCCCGAATGTGTATGCATAATAATGTCCGCAACATGCAGATTTTAGCGCCAGGACACTTCCAAGATTCCTAGCTCCTTTCCCTCCACACCTGACTAGACATACCTACTTGTTCAATTGCTGAGCCGAGGCAAATCCAACCCACAACTTATACCTAATATATTCATAACAAAACAAGGCGCCATCATTAAGTAAGAAAAAATTAAGTACAATATATATCAATCAAGCCACAGTCCGCTGAAAATTATTATCAACCTTTTTTTTTCTGGTGGGTTATAAATAAATAAACTATGTTAACGTGCATATGTAATAGGCAATCCTGAATTCAAATATCGCTTAAAATGTGTATACAGGTGTACACCGGCCACAATACTCTTGTTAAATACATGCAGGTATAAGAAATGTAAAATACTAAGTTTCGTTTCCGTAGGTTCACTCATTTTCTAAATATGTTAATTTTTCAACAATGTAAATGGCAACGATGAGCTACTTCGCACACGTCAGAGGCTCGTGTTGTACCCGGTCGACGCGTGCTTCCAGGCCAGCATTGTTCTGGGCTGTAAAGAAAACACCCGACCAGCGTGTGCTTCGAGGCCAACCTGCCGTCAGATGTGAATAAAACACTCGCCCAGTGCGTTTACTGTACCGCTGAGACTACTGTTTCGGGCAAATCCAGACGAATGTTATGCTTTACAGGCGTGAATGTTACTGAAATTATTAATTTGTTTAAGTAACAATGACAATTCAGTTTTACATAATTAGGGAAGAAGAAAAATGAAACAATTGAAACCACGTATTTCAGCGTTAATACAATGGTACATATAAGGATACACATTTTCCCAACAATGTACATTAGTATCATCATCATAATTACGAGCTAAAACGAAATTAATTGCGTTTAACACACAAATAAATAAAATTCCTCCTCTTCATTTTCCTAAAAAAATTGTGTTCACTTTTAGATTACCGGGCTGCAATAAAGCTAATGATTATATCCTTGTCGTAAATGACAGCTAACGCTGCGACCTCACCCGCAATACTTATACCTGGCGCATGAATTTTTCACCTACCTTTCCTTACCTTACCCCTCACATTTAGTAATGCCAAGTGATACCTTCCCTTCGTCCTAATGTGCTGGCCGTTCAAGCAAGGTGAGAACACGTGATCTGGCGTTGCCACTTTTCACTTAGAATGTAAACTTTGCAGACATTTTAACTTTAAATTGCGGCTTGTTTCATTTGAATTAAGATCAAAGACATACAGCATTGTTCACACATTGTGAGACAGTGAAATGATAAACCACTTATATTCATTCATCAAGAAGCTAGATAGTTCCAAATATTTGACACTAATTATTATTTTTAGGGTGAAGCAGTCCTTTATTGACAATAATTGTATTGGACATATTTGTTACACTCATCATGTAGAATCCCTGGTTAGTGTAAGATCGAAGCAGCACCTTCCAACCTGTATATGTATGTGAGTATGATGTTAACTTTTCAATGAAAAGGAAGTGATTATTCTTATTCGATAATAAATAATTATGACTGCAGTGTCATTAGTTTCCAATTCCACGAAATTTAAAATTACATGACGATAATCATTCTCTTGAAGTGATTTAAATGTAAACAAATTGCAATAACTTCCACATATTTTAATTGAGATTTATATTCACTGTTGGTACTACAGCTAATCCAGTAGGCTGTGAGAGCAACAAAAACAATAATTTTAGTATTTAATCCAGGGAAATGAGTGATTAGAGATATGAATATAAATGATTGAGTTTACGTTAGCAGGCTATTCATTAAAGATAGGTCTGCTATATTTAAAATTACAGTTGTTTGACTTCGCCTCTTCAATTACAATATGAATATACTCACTAGAATATTTGTCAAATCTTTTATCTGCCATTTTTCAATGGCGCACTAATTTTTTTTTTTAATACTGCCCATGGATACTTCAGAAACGTAAGAAAGGTGATATAATTATCTATTTATGCCAACAAACTTGATGCTGATGTTTTTAAACACTCAAGCTGTGCGTGGACAATGTTTAATAGGTGGAATCAGGACTGAAAAATTCAATGCCATAGCCGGGGTTTGAACCACGGAACTACTGCTTATCGAGTGGCTGCTTTGACCACTACGCTACCATAGCCAACTTGTCAGTGTGACATTAAATTCCCCAACCGATTCATACTTTCCCGGTAGATCACAAGGGAACCTCGTATCAGAGATAAATATGCCAAGGGCGACTTACAAATTGTAAGTACTTTATGTCCCGGGCTTAAGTAACTTTTAGTTGGTAACGATGGAACGATAGTCAAATCCTTTAAAGCTGGTCGCTGTATGAAGGCTTTGAAATAATGTTCTCTTTGCATGGCCAGGAACTAAAAAGTGGATAGCGAGCTTCCAGTTGAGAAGAGTGGAACTCACACAAATAACAAGGAATATCTCCTAAATGGTTCAATCCACAAAACAAATGCATTTTGACATAAATTGTGTGCTTTAACAAGATCTACTTTTTCTGTACAATATGATTTGGTCTATCTCTTACGGTTTACCACTTATGCAAAAATCAAGAGCAAACGGTATTACATAGGCTATAGCCAGAAAATTCAAAATACACTTCCATTATCTCAAACATATGGCATTTTAATCAAAATTGTTAGCGCAATTTTCCAGAAAATTAAAATTTTGGAAAAATTTTCCAAGCATTTTCCAGGGTAAAAGAACTTTCTTCAAATCTTCGTGTCACATGCTTAAAGTATATTAAACTTAAATACCAACTTGTTTGTAACCGACTTTTCGTTTTTGAGTTATGCTGTTCACAGACACACACATAACGCCCGCGCACACATACAGAGACCACATAAATACAAACACAGACTCACAGACACACATATTTACCTTTTTCTAAAAATGCTTTCTTTTTATTCAGGAGAACTCAAAACATATATTTTCGGTAAAATCTCGAAATCGAATTCTTTGGTGGAATACAATGCTTTCCCTGCTTACTACACAGTTGTATAGAAAGTAAAAGTATTATGCAGAGTGTTGAAAGTAGAAAATTATCATTATGTTTTGCAGTTTTAAACTCCTCTTCATTAACCAAATGATGCACATAGCACACTTGCCTCGTAAGACACTGTTGTTCCCTATCACCGGTGTTTTGTTTACCTTTGGGTATGAAACCATGCACCGCGTACGCACTAATACCTATAGCATAAGGCAAACAGCAAATGAAGCTACACCGCATAACACAAGGATAACAAGCTAACTGATGTACCTGTCCTAGATCACTTGAGCTGGGATGTGACTAACATACAGAGATTTCTCTGTTTATCAGCCTATGGCATAGGTTGCTGTCAGATGTAAGACGAAGGGCTATTTAAACTTAATGAGGTTTAAACAATTTCATTTCCGTCCCCCTTTAGGAAATTATTATACAGTCAGCTGGAATATTATTTATGATGAATCCTATCATTCAACCCTTGGAATACCTGTAATTTCGTATAGCCCCAGCTATTCCTAATAACGGATGAAAAGTTAACATATTCACGTCAAAAGATGCGAACCATCGGTGGAACACCAACTTCCTTAACCTTCATTCGATACTCTTACAAGTTCTGGAAATGCTGCTAAATTTATACGTACCATTTGACGGTGGAAAAATTATTGGTCGGAATGTTCTAGTAATTGTTATAGATACTAACAGTAGGTGATATTTAAACATTTGCACCTTCTCTTCGGTCCCATTGTCATTTAATAAAATAAAAGTTATTTATTTTTCACCCTTAACATATACCTGCAGAAAGTGAATTTAGTAAAATGAAAGGGTATCACGATTATTTAACGAGGCTTTCGTAGTCGCCCCTTCATTCCCTCTCCTTAACCCACTCTGGGCAGTATTTATGCTACTGGCTTGGCTTAGATACTTATAACCAATGACACGTTGGCATGAAAGGGAAGCATTGATTATGTCGGGTGGCTCACTTAATCGTTATTCATTAACCTACAACTCTTGCTTCTTTCACATGTGCGCATAAGAAGCTACACGTGATCAGATTATTGGACTATGGCACGCTGATAACAATTCGAAAAAGTTTACAAATTGTGCAAATTCACAGAAGAGCAATTAAATTTTAATGCCACACAAGAAAGGCGGTTTATTGCACAGGTATTAGAAGAAAACCTTTCATTCGAAAGCAAGAACTTTATTATAATATAACGTAATAGACAAACATGGTAGAGCTATTTCGGCAGAAATTTTGATTTCACTAGAAATAAAGGGAGAATTTGAGGTAGGATTAAACGTTTTTAAGGTTTTCAATATAATATTGCATTATGCTTACTGTAAAGTTTTACACGTCTTTGTCAGTCTAAGGACAACGTGAACACTTTTCTTATAACAAATTGTTTAACCCAATAAATGCTGCTTATTTCGAGCAACATTTGTAAGATTTTGCATAATAAACATTAAGAATTTGGACATAAATCTAAAGAAAATCATAACATGACTTTTCTATGAGGCTAGGTGTCTCTATGCTTCCCCATCCCCTTTCCTGATCCCCATTACAGCACATCTTTGGCCTCGTATTGCAATTGTCAACAGTAGTTCATTGCTCAGTACTTGCGAGACCTCGTAAGACAATAAGAAACTGAAAGATGGTCACCAACAGTGCATTTTACTAAATTCGTTTTGTGTACGATGCAGATGGGGTAAAGTTGGTGAATATGGAGATTTTATACTCTTAAGCCACCAAGTTAACCGCTTTGGCTAAAGCAAATGTCTGCTATCGCTGAGAAAAAGAATTTCCTCAATTGTAAATTTTATTACAAAATATCTAGTGTCTATTACTGATGTTAGAGGACAAGGTTTTCTCCCTTTATACAACTATTTAACATATTCTGCTAACTAGATTGTAATATACAAAGAAAATAAACATATATTTCTTATATGAGAATTTACTTGGACTAACATTGGCAAATTCGATTCCTGGAATGAAATATCCACTGCATTTGTCTTGCTTTACATTCAGCATTCTGTTCAGTAACAGCTACTTCTTACTACTACATAGTATTCAACTAAAAATCAAGGCCTTCTTTGCAAGCATGTTTTTGTAACTCCAACGTTTTCGTTTTCAAATCCTTTTTGATCTTTCAGTATTTTATGCAATTAAATTGTGTTTTAAGCTCGTATGTGCATCATAAAGATTTAGATTTCTCAATGGTGAAATAATTATAATATTTGGTTGAGTGGCTTTTGAGATTACACAATACACTTACACATACACACATTTTCTCTCCTTATAATGTTGATATAGATAATAATCAACGTGCCAGCAAGTGGGAGATATTACTAAAATAGCTTCACGGCGCCATACTAAACTAAGGTACAGCGAAACTTGGATAATTCCAAGCTAAAAGTACAAGAAAAAAATTCGAGATATCCAAAAGTTCAAATCACAAAAGTTACGTCTAAAACTGTCATTTTAGCAATACCACTCTTTCCGTTTTCACTCGAGCCACTAATTACAATTTTCGCCTTATTCTTCAGACAATTTGACAAAGCGTTCCGTGGTATCCCGTATTCTTTCGCGATTTCAGTTTTTTATTCAAATCCTTTTCAACTTCTCGAATGACGACGACTTTTTCCGCAAATGTTGGTCTTATAAGAACATTATTGGTAATACAAACATTAAAGCTAATAAAAATAAATCGAATTATTGTAACATCTCCTATTATGTAAACCTCACAATATAAAATTACTAGGAAATTAAACTTAATTCATGATTATATATTATACAGTCCAGATAATAAATATAATTGGACACGCGGTTTGCTAAGATATAAAGTGACATTGTTTTGCAATACACTGAACAGTAGGTAACTCAAGCGACAACTAATGGCGCACGTGCTTTAAGCATGGGTATGTGGGAGCAGGTATAGAAGCTCAAGGTCGGAAGCTATTCCACCCCCCAAACTGCACTTCAACTGCATTCCGACAAACAAGCAAACAAGCAACCCTGGAGTGGTGATCTCTTGTGAAGAAACACATTGATGAAGTTATATTACATTTTCGCGTTTAGATTAATTTTAGACTGGCATTTCTGCACAAAAGCTTCGAGTTGAGAAAAATAAAATTCGAATGACATGTGATTTTTTTAACATTGCTTTAATACCAAGAAAAATTTTCGAATTAACGACGATTTCGACTTATAAACGTTCGAATTATACGAGCTCCACAGTATATAGCAATCATTTTTGTGGTGTTTAACGCCCGCTTTTACAATATACGGCACCACAGGCGGTGACCCTGATGATACATGGAATGAAGATGGAGCACCGGTGAAATGAGATGGTGGGGGAAACCGGAGAACCCGGAGGAAACCCGCCCCAGCGCCGCTTCGTCCACCACCAATCCCACATGCGGGTGCCTAGTATCGAAGGGGTGAGAAGCGGATGGTCTAACCACTCGGCTACGGCGCCGCCATATGCAGCAATCATGGTTTGGAATGTTGAATAGACTTCAGTAACTGAATGTATAGCTAAATATTTCAAAATGTGATCCAACTTTTCAACTAAGTGCCTACATATAACTAATGTGAAATTGTTATCACAACACTTTTCGTGGACTGCACCTCAACAAACTCAGGTTTGCATCTCTGGTTGTCAAGGTAACAGTTTCTATTTGGAACTTTTGCCGGTCACTATGGCATCAAGTTAATGCAGTTATTACTATCCTTGCTTTCCAGAGCTCATTACTACGAATACGTGATCCTAATGCATAACATTACCTCAGTAATGAAATGTAACTGAAAATTTTAAATGCAAGCTTAGTATACTAATACAGATATTTCCTTCTATTCGTTTATTGCATTTCTTCTAATATGTGATTTAGAGAAGTATTATAAACAGATGCACATACTGGCATTTTGTTGTTACATCAACCGTTTTCGCAGAAGAATTCCTTTTCTTCCAAATTAGATGCTTAATTTAACAAGAGTGTATGTAGATAATTGAGTATGTCTTTCTGACATACTTTCGTTAGCAATTTGTAACACCATACAAGGTTTTTAAATAATGAAAAGACAGAGAGAGGTCACGATCAGAAGCGGATCCCAGATGTTAAAAAAAAAAAAAAAAAAAAAAAAAGAAAAGAAAACTAATAAGGTGATTAGTGTCTTGTTTTCCACATGTCATTTAATCTAACACAAGGAACGGATGATACAAGAATTGGCAAGCTATTGACCTACACTAGAACTGTGTAAAATGGAAGAAAAGCATCTAAGAAGGGCCTAATGATGTAGTTTTTCTTTGTGTGTGTGTGTGTGTGTGTGTGTGTGTGTGTGTTTGTGTGTGTATGTGTGTGTGTGTGTGTGTGTGTGTGTGTTTACATCTCAGAAAGATGGTTTAGCTGATTATTATCTTAGAGCAGTACCAAAAGCAAAACTCATTTAATTTTAATGTAGAGCGATCTGATTCAAAAATGGATTTGGAAGTGACATCCCCACTGCCTGCAACGTTGCCAGTATGTCTCTCTTGTTCTCCAACAACCTAAAATATATCCAGAGGAAATGGCCAGAGAAGAAATTTAAAGTTATAAAATACGTCACAAATAATAAGATCTGCACCTGCATTAAATTAATGTAATAGCTTCCCTTCTTCTCAGTAAATGCCAAAGGCTTTTACTCAAACCTGTCATTTCGTGGGGATACTTGACGGATAGTTCTAAAAGTTGAGGTATGCTGGAAAAATGCTAAAGTACATCTTCCGCTATGGTTCTTTATAAAATGGCGGCATATACGATTGCAACTACATTTTGCGAAATGCGGTATTATTCCCTTCCTTTCTTCCTCCAGCTCCTGTCCGAGTTTACGGCGACAAAGGCTAATAGAAGAGAATTTCTTTGGACGGTAGGCAAACCGAAGAGCAAAACCTCGTGTTCCTTCCAGTGGCAACCTTGATATCCTAAACTTCTGCTGTTTGCCGACTATTAAGAGCTCATTATGGATCATATATAGTGAAGTTATGTGTGCACGCGCAGGTACACACTCGCTCACTTATATAGGTATTACATTACTCCCAGAGAAATACGTAATGGAACTAAGTATACTGGGAATATTGAAACTCTTAAATTTATACTATAGGATTCTCAAATGCAAATATTTCGGAGAAAATAAATTAAAACTTTAGGACTGGGAAATGAAAAGAGTTTCTAAAGGTGACTGCCAGCGAATGGTTCGATGTGGAAGCTGTTAAAGCAAAGTGAAGCTGAGAACCCCGAAATAAGTTAAACAACAAATGAGGGGCAAACATTAAGTAAGTTTAAACACCTTGTTCCGTCAATGTTAAATCTGCTAAATGCATGATGAGTTAACTCATAAAGTATTTTGGATATCCAGTGAAAATTTTACATGGCCTAAATGAATAAATTCTACGATCACTGAACACCTTTTATCCTACAAGCTTGTTTATTAAGGAAGACAGGACCGTTTTTTAATTTTACCATGTCTTGATCGAAGGTATCTGCGATTAATTTTTAAAAATAACAAATCATTCTATTAACATCAAAATAGATCCACATCAATTAGATGCTGTTCGTTTTATTTATTATGGATTGTTATTGAAATATAATTTGAAGTTGGATTAAACTGTAATCCTAAAATTTAATTTAGCTATCTTCAAACTTTGAAAACGGAGGTCATTTATATCAGAAAATATAAATAGGTATATATCAGAAAATAAACTTTGAATGTATTTGAAAATAAAGAAACCACATGTTTTGAACATACAAAAGCTGCCATGTTTAACAGTAATACAAATTTATAGGGTGAAACATCCCCTAATGGATGGGCTAAAGTTTACCAATCTACTACAAAGTGTGTAGGAGTTATCTGTTTTCTGTAAAGTGGTCCAGAATTCATAGCAAAACATAGTAGATTAAGTAGAACATTTAAGAGTATATTTAAAACATAATTATTTTGTTTACAATAAATATGCATTAAATTAAAAAGGGCTTTCCTATTGATAAACGTTGCATAGAAATTATAATTTGTTTATGCCAACAAACTTACTGTTGGTGTTTTTAAACACACAAGCCATGTGTGGGCAACGTTTGAGAGGTAGAACTGGAACTTAAAAATTCTGCTGTGGCATTTAATTTTCAAGTACCAGTTCTACCTCTCAAAAATTCCATAGAAAACTATAAACACCAATTGCTATCAATATTTGTCACTTAGGCTCAATTCAACAAAACTTGCTGAGGATTTGTAAATAATCCTGACGCCGTATACCGGCACAGCACGGCATCAGAAACATATGCAGCAGTCGCAGGAGGTTCGGACATCATCAAATCACACCGGGCCAACACCATGCTCCAGTGATTACATCAGCTGGGAATACAAGGTTCACCACTTCCATCAGGACCTAACACGGCATGCATGGACGTGCTGCAATAGGTCTTGTAGACCTATGGTTTGCCTTCTTTTTCAGCCATTACTGAAATTACCAGTAGCTAGACACGACAATTTGGTTTGAGAAGAAGAGAGTGAACCTCACATATTGTTCGTAAAGTAGATAGTGTTTGTGTCTATTTCAGGAGCCACTACCACCTCCACCTCAGCTCTTCATAAGAATCAAGTCTTACATCCTCATGATTTTCTACAGCTGTTCTTCAACTAACTATTCTTACAAGACCTTCTGGTTATATCTATTTAATGTTAATCAAGCCAACCATTTCTAGAAATGGTTTTTTGTAGGTACAGTGGAAATACGGGAATACAGAAGGCTAAAGCCATCGTCAAATCTTTTAAGAGTTGGTCGTGAGTATGTAATAGCTTTGAAATTCCATTCTCTATGAATGTCCAGGAGGAAAGTATTTAAAGATTCGAACCAATGGTAAGGAATATCTTGGAAATGATTAACCCAACAAAGAAGTATTTGATATAAATTGTGCTTTAATCAGATCTACAATAAGATTTTGCATTGGGGATTACTAGTTACGTAAAAGTCATTCTGAATAAAGAGGGGTTCAGAGGCTATTGCCAGAAAGTTCACGATTTACGTCTATTTTTCGTTAAGAGCCATTTTTGAGTAAGTCAAAATTTTTAAATAAATTTGCATGTAAAGAGTAGTTTGCATTGGGGATGTTTCTTAAAAATCATGTTGTATCCTTGTAAGGTAACATACTGAACTTAAATACCAAATTTGATATTTATGCAAACTTTCTTTTCTCAGTTACGTTATCTCTCTCTTTCTCTTTCTATCTCTATGTCTCCCTCTCTCCTCTCTGACACACACACAGACATACACAAAAACACAAACACAAACATACACGCGCGCACACACACAGTCACAGAGACCTTTCTAAAAATGCTTTTTTGGCTTCAAGGGACCTCAAAACGTTTCAGGTGAAACATCCGCAGTGAATACTTCTGAATATTTCCACTAATTATTATAGTAATGGAGAAAATAACGCAGTACCTAAGCTCATCATTATACAACAAATATTGACAGAAATGTTGTAGACAGAAAAGCTGATTCCCTTTTGGACCATGCTCTCAATAGTGTCGAACATTTCTTTCAGACAATGATGAAAGATCATAACTGCGAAAGGCAATTCGGTTCAAGTTAAGTCTTATTTTAACGAATTTTACAATATTGGCTGTGTTACATACCCAAGTTTGATAGTCAGGCTACGCCACTGCGCGAATCACAGAAAAAAGGGTTACTGAGGCAATACATTTTACACGAGCTACCTATGTAATTTATAGAACATTAAATATTCGACACTTCAGCGCATGTGGAGAACTATGTCTTTTAGAAACCTGCAGGAGGGCTGAAGGGAAGGCCTTGAAATTTCATACTCTTTCCACAGCATTAAAAAACAACTGAATAGCAACAGTAATTTAATATGGAAATAAATTATTTGGAATAAATGGTATTTTTAAGACTAAGTATCTTTTTTGTGAGGTACGTCCTTGTCTATTTCTTATGTTTACTCGTTATTAAACAAAATTCCTACCGAATGAAGAAGACTTAACAGATTATTCTCTGAAAATTCAAAAGGATCATTTATTTATAGAGTGGAGCTATCTTAACTATACGATATTTTAATAAAAATATTGTTAGACTTTTTTTGAGAAAATAACATATTGGAGGTTTGTCATATAATTTTGGGGTGGGGGGATGTTCTTGAAAGTCGTATCTTTGAAATATACCTAACTTTAATCCCAAGCTTGGTATTTATCAAACATTTGATTTATCTTTCTTGAACATGATTTATTTGTATTCAGGAGTATCAAAACTTGTATTTTCAATGAAGGAACTTTCGTTTTTCAGTTATATTGTTCAAAGACAGACACACAAAAAGAATACCTTTTTTCTAAAAATCTGATGTGTTGCACCCACATGACTTTGCACAAATTATCTTATTGCTTATTTCTATGTAGGTGCAAGGAGAATATTAGAATATAGTAGGCTTTGAGCGATAGTCAAATCTTTTAAAGGTTTGAGATCCGTTCTCTTTGCACGCTTAACATATAAACAATCAACAACAATGTTCCATTTCACGAAACTTTAAAGTTTTCCGAAACTGACACAAATAACAAGGAATATCTCCAAAATGGTTCACTCCCCAAAAAATTTCATTTGGGCATAAATTCTGTATTTTATGCAAGATCTACATCTTTTGCATAGTAAGATTTGGTCTATCTCTTATGATTTACCAGTTACGCAAAAGTCATCCAGAGCAAATAGGACTACATGGGCTATTGTCAAAAAATTCAATATATACATTTCATTTGCCATAAAAATATCTCGAACATGTGGCATTTTAATCAAAATCATAGAGCCATGTTCAAGGAAATCAAAATTTTCGAAAACTTTTCCATGTAAGGGGTAGTTTGGGGCGGAATAATTTTCTTCAAAATATTCCGGTCGCATCCTTGAAAGACATTAATCTTAAATACCAACTTTGGTTTTTTAGCGACTTTTCGTTTTTGAGTTATGCTTTCCACAGACTGACACAGACAGGCACACACACGGAGTTTCTAAAAATACTTTTTTTTTATTCAGGGGGTCTCAAAACATATATTTCCGGTGAAATCTCGGCATCGAATTTTTGAGTCAAATAAACTACTTCCCCTATTTACTATACGCAACCATACTATACGCACTCCTCGGATTGAACTCCGTGCTTAATAAGCAACTTCTCCGTCATACTTGTACAGAAAGCGAATTTAGTAAATTGCAAGGGCGTTATGATTATTTAACGAGGTCTTCGTAGCTTCCTCTTCTTTTCTTCTCTTTACCCCTCTACTATAACAACAGTTATACTTCCAGTATAAATATAGGGAAAATTTGTACAAGGATTAAACCTTTATATTTTTCAGTATAATATTGCATTATGCTTCTTGTAAAACTTTACACATTTTTGTGAATATAAGCACAAAGTTAAAGGTTTTTTATAATATAGAATCGTTTAATCCAATTAATGCTGCTGTTTCAAGCAACATTTGCAACCTCTTCCATAATAGGCATTAAGAATTTGGAGATAAATTTGAAGAAAATGAAAACGTGGCTTTCCTATGAGGCCGGATGTTTCTACCTTCACCCCCCGCCCCCGCCATGTTTTCGTTGTCTTCATCACAGCGCCACGCCTCTAGTCCCGTATTGCAGCTGTCAACAGTTCATTAGTCATTAGTTATCCCTCACCCGTTGCGAGATCCCGTAAGACAATAAACTGAATGAGTCCCAAACAGTGCATTTCACTAAATTTGTTATGTGTACTACGTCACACCCTTACATAGGGCAAACCTAGGGTAAACAATTACGTTATGCCACACTTTGATATGAGTTTCGCCGCATGAACAATGTAATGGCCATGCCTAAATGTGTTTATTGCAAATACCCTTACTTTGTTAGTGTTTCCTAGACCTATTGAATGCTGATATTACTCCTAGTGCCTTTCTGTGAGTGCAGGACTGGGCGAACAGAACGTGCACATTATAAAGCATTTCAGCGGATTCCTGTTCAGTTTTATTACCTTCCATTTGCGAATAATCCAGCGTTATATTTACCTCTGCAAGTTCCTTCCGTTAGTATATACCACTGTGACAAAGGACATCAGTGGTCATATACCGAGTGAGTCTTCCCATCCTGCGGATTGGTAACTAGGCAACATTACACTTTACAGGCAATGCGTAGTGCAGGTGCTGACACCGCATTCACCAGCCCGCTGATTAGGGCTATGCTGGTACTCCTTAACGTGCTCTAGTTGCGCAATGGTTAACGTGGAGAAAGTCGGAAGTTCAAATCATGCCTGCGAATAAATGAGGTCTTTATACATATCTGTTTATGTTTCGAGAACGTTCTAGCAAATCATGTGATCTTTCCAAAACCACTAGAAAGTGGATTTGTCTATAAATACGATGTTTCAGCCGTTCGTGCTCACTGTGGCACATGTTTTCAAATAGAAAACAGTTCGAACACCTATTACAACCATACGGAGGAAACGGGTAAACTGTAAAGGTTTATCTGTGCGATGATCCGGCATGGTATCGCAAGATACTATTAAATACACAATTTTGGGAACCAGAGAGGTTCACAATGATCATAATATGGGCTTGCAAACATTATGTAGTTTGTATGTATGTACGTACTGCATTTTGTAAACTCTCAGAACAATTTATTGGTTTTCTTTTGTATGAAAGAATATCTTTATATATTGTAAAATATTATGTATGATGTCTTATATCTGTAAGTTATAATTACAATGTTATTATGCATTTATTTATGATGTTCATTAAAGAACATTCTAGACAGTAACGACATTTCCATGCCAAACTATCAGTTCTCGTTAACTTTACTAAACATAAGTACCAGAAGTGACAATGTTTGAAACTGCGATCTTCATCACTGAAGGCCAACGCACGCACTGTTGCGCTATGAGAACAAGTCATTTTGGCCGAAATTGATACAACACGATGCAGTGGACAGTGTTTACGGCATATCCTATAAAACGCTGTGACTGCATAACTTCTCAATCCGCAGGCTGAGAAGACTCACCCGCAATAACCGACTATGACAGTACTAATAATTCACAATAGAATGACCTCAATTAGAAGTACTTTACGTTGCAGGATGTCTTGTTTGCTAAGCCAAATTCATAGTTAGCCCTTCTTGCCGTTACAAATTTACATAGCGACATTGAGAGTCAGTTCAGTTGCATGGAATGAAAGGCCTAGAAATTCTGCAGCATCTAGTGAAGCAAGCTTCCTGTGTGCGGTATTCAATATTGATGCTGATCCATAAACAATGCTGTATCATGTATACGATTTTTACGAGTCCTCTAAATGCCAAGAGGGAATACCTTTGGCTACCCTTTGGGATATAAACCGTGGATGTAAATATTTCATACTTTTCGCATACTCGAGCTATCCTAGAGGGACTGCAGTTTAAGGGTAGCTGTAGTGAAGGAAAGTAGACTTGGACTAGCGAAATACAGTAGACTTAAGGGGTAGTCAAATCTTTTAATAGCGGGCCTCTTTGAGATGGCTTTGACATTCAGTTCTCTTTACATGGCCAGGATGAAAAAATAATTACTTCCTATATGAACAAATTATAAGTATTTGAAAACTCAAACCAGTGACAAGGAATATCTAAAAATGTTTATCTCTACAAGAAATGTATTTGACATAAATGGTGTGCTTTAACGAGATATACCATTATTGTGTATTAAGAGTTTGTCTATATCGTACGGTTTACCACTTTATGCAAATCATCTAGAGTGAACGGGACGTCAGAAACGTTGGGAGTCACTGCCTAATCCTTAATCACTGTCATATTAAGTTTTGCTGAAGGATAAAAAATAAAATTATTGTAAACCAGTATTTTGTGAAATGTTTCAACCTCTTTAATAATCGGCAGAATCGTATTTTCTTCTGCCAACTGATACATTAAAATTCCTAATGCAAAAGCAAATTCTGCTTTGAAAGCAAGAAATAACGCTACAACAAACGCGATTTCAGACGGATTCGCCAGTGTATTTATAAAACAGCTTATATTTCTCCCTGTTATTTCCGTTACATACTGTTTTAATTTGTGGTTCAGATAAAGAGAGCGTGTTTACTCCATAACATATAACCCTTCCGTTTGTCGATCAATACAAAATAATAGCAATAACCACAAGATATACAGAGAGTATACAGTAATGCACACTATATATATCGCTTAAAACGCAACTTTCCAATCTAATAAAAGACTTTAATGTGGTCTCTTTGACATCACCAACGAGGTAATTTTCCAATCGAGCATGTGGATATTTTGTGACATTTGTTTATGTGTGTGCACTAAAACGTATAGCCTAGTAACAGTGTCATAATTATTAATGAGAATGCACTTTCAGTGATTTTATTACAGGAATTTCTGTATGACTTGTTTTACATTTTTCGTACGTCTTAATAAGAAATGCTGGTCCAGGTTTGTAGAGCTACAGCGTTGCAGATGATCTTGTTTTACCTCAGATTAAAATGTGTCCAGAAGTTTTAATGTAGCAAGCTTATGCTGTCTATATGAATATGTTTTAGATAAGGTCTCATTTTATATCAATAGTGCCCTTCTTATCAATATATTAGCATTAATCTTATAATAATCGTCTTCACAATAATTATTGTTGGTATCGAGATTCTCAAACTCATTTCCTGTAAACCAGAGGTGCACAAAAGCGGATCCATGAACCCCTTTGATTCGTGAAACGCTCACCGTGTAACACAGCAGTACACACCCTCTTTCTTAGTTGACTACAGGAGTCCAAGGGTCGTTGCCTTTTTGTTGCAACAAATTGTGGGTTCTCTTAAATGTAATTTACACAAAAACCGTTGAATCTATGGAAACATGCCAAAGAAAAAAGTTGTCGTTTATTCAATTTTCTATGAATATAGCCATATATCAAGAATCTTCAATCAATAATAATTCAGCCAAGTGATGATACATTTTTTTGATAAAAATATTTTTCATTCTAGAAAACTATAAACTTTTCAACATTTTGGTATTAGGCTTTCTTGTTATTCACAGCATGAGAAATTCGCTGTTAAAGTCTGCTGGATCATATCACTTTCATCCTGTATATGACAAGTGTTGTGTGTGTCTGTGTGAATGAGACCAAATATGTATCACCGGATTGTTTTCAGAAAAAAACAAAGGCATCAAGCTTCCCTCTTTTCCCCTTATTGCTGTGTTATCAAGCCACTACGCCCTGGCGTAGGGAAGGTGAAGAACACCCCTCGAAAAGACCCCAGAAAACGATACACAATCCACCGAAGATCATCTCTGGCGTTGTTTGTACAAGGACGTTTATATTAGCTACTTTAATATACTTCATTTACTGTGCTTTTCAAATGGGAAGCAGTTTGTCCTTGAGCGTCTCCAGGCCGGTAACCAATCGAAGTTCTGCTGTGTTGTCATATTGCTTTCCCCTTAAGTGGGGCTTGACGCGCGACAAGCAATATGAAGACTGGGGATAATGAGCTTGTAACGCTGTGCATATAACCGTATCTTATTGGCTGCTGATCAGAACTTTCCCACTTTGAAAATCACTATAACAAAATGACGTTTAGAAATCTAAAGCATATCACATTACATATAGACGTTATACTTAACTCTTGAGAGTGTATAGTATGAAAATGTTTAAAATCTAAAGATACGATTTTATTGCTGCTTTAAAGAAGATATAGTGTTTTACTTCTTTTTGGTCTACTCGCTCTTACACAAACAAATCTTACAAACGTTCATAATTCTAGTTACTTCTTGGTAATCAAGATGAACTTTAAAATCAATTGATGCACACATTCCGTTGCACAATCCACTAGGTAAAGCGATGCTGAGGTTTCTCAAATGTGTGTCATTATGAGATGACTGAAATTCTATGCTGTTTGGTGAAATTTCATATTCTTTCCATGACTACGGGGAATAAAAAAATAACTATTTAACGGCTTTTATTTTGACAAAAGCACAATTTTTTAAAAATTGAAAGTGGTATCTCAGAAATGGTTAGCTCCACAAGAAATTATTTGATAAAAATTGTGCATTTTAAGGGGATCCGCGTTTTGTGCGGCAATATTTGTTCCCTCTTTTACTGTTACACAAAAATCATTCAGAGTAATGACGTGTTCAGAAGCTATTCCCAGAGAATTCAGGATATTTATTTAATTTGTCTTAAGAATAAAATTTTCCGTGTGACGAATAGTTTTGGGCAAGTGCATTTTCTTGAAAATCGTTGTGTCTCATCCTTGGAAGGTGCTGCACCTAAATATCAAGTTTGGTATTTAACCGACTTATAGTTTTTGAGTTATGCTATACACAACACACACATGAAGAAACATTATGCGGACCTTTTTTCTAAAAATGATTCTTTTTTAGATTTATGAAGTTTTAAAAGGCAAGTTTCCAGAATACAATGCAATACTTATAGTTGCAATATAATATTTTCTGCAAGTTCGTAGTAGTAAAAGTAAAAAGTTAGGAATGCATGCTTAAGGATACCTATAGGTGAGATTTATAAATCTTGTAGTGTTCATTTAAATGTTTACAAAACATTAGCTATCAGCTGTACTACAAAACTTGAATGTCATGTAAACGGCGTCAATATTTTTGAGAAGAATCCTTTATTTGACAGGCGTTTCACACGATAAATAAGTTCTAATCACAAAAGAATATAATATGGAACATGATTTAATAAGAAAAAGTATAGAAAACACAAAGTGAATAAATGACAAAGGAAGTAAACATAGGTCATTTAACCGTGTGTTCTCGGGTATTTAAGCGGTCACATGTGGAAGCTTTTCAGGATATTGACAGAAAAATCGATAGTACGTAATTGAAGCTAAAGGTCTGAGCTATATTTTTTATGTAAAAGCTAATTTTTGAATTTTTTGAAAATTCTGCCAACACAATTATGGGTATCGTTAATTTGCAAAATAAGGACTTTATCGTGCAACTGGATATTTATATTTAATTCCTATACAGAATTTGCAAATAGCTTTACTTTTCGAATTGTATGCATATTGCGTGGGTACTTCAAGTAAATTTAATTACAATTTACTGCATGTCTCCCGCGGATGAATTGAACTGCTGGGGCCCTGGGATCCAATACCAGTACTCTGCCCCATTAGTTTAGCAAACAAAAGCGTACAGTGAAACTAGTATACCGGCCAGAAACTTCTTTTTTCACTTGTCCATCAACGTTACATTCAAACTGAACTGATACAATAACATGCTAATAAACGCACGTAATGCCCAGCGAGATTCAATACGGATAATTGGATAATATCCAATTAGGAATAGTTCCTGCATTCAGGAATCTCTTTTGTTTGCCTTTCCATAATCACGTGCTTTGTGCACCATAGCCTTACAAAGGGATATTCATGCATCTGGATGAGTTTCAAATGGACTGGCTAAAAGGTGTTCTTTATATTTAAAAAAGTTGAAGATATCTATAGTGTAATATTTCAGAAACTAGAACAAACCTTCGATTCAAACCATAAAAACTTGCATTATATAAAAGCAAAAGCGCTACTTTTTCACAAGAGATTAAGCTTATCCTGATGTGATTATTACGAAATGTCTCTTTTCAGTGTTACTTTTTTCTCACGTACTAAAACAGAGGAAGCATTACAATCGACTAAAAAGTGAATCTGAGCTGACGCAATTTTGAGATATATGTAAAAATGGGTGAGGATTTTAAAAAGAAACTGTATCCAACGCAATCCATGTGACGAAGATCGGAGATTCATTATACACGTAACTGTATTATTACTACCTTAGCTTCCTGCGTTGGACCATCAAAATTAATCCAGAGATATGACAATTACTAGACTCAAGTACATTTTACGGTAGAAATGACTGAAGTTCTAAGGTTAAAAATGCAAATGTCTAAAATAAAATCAACACCTCCTTGAATGGCTGTCAGCTAATTTGTACTGTGAATATTTATTTTCCTCCAATCACTACTATTGCATTAGGATTTTTTCTTGATTATTTCATACCTAGAGGTGTTAAATTATCACATACGAATTATCACTGCTAATTCTTTGCTTAGTCAGTGTCACCAGTTGTATCCTAAAATCACTGAAAAGCAATGTATTACACATTGCAATTGAGTAGCAATAAAACTAGCAATCCATTTCAACTCAACAACTGTGTTTTTAGCAGTTATTCTGTTAATAATTGATGTTTATTTCCAAAATGAATGTTATTCTTAATGTTAAAAATACAGTAAGATTTATTTGAGATTATAAACTGGTTTTCTGTTACAACAACAAGAGAAGATCGAAATACATATAATTCTTGGGTTTCGTTTTCCTCAGCTGGCAGTGTTGAGCAAATGGAATTACATTAATCGAAATGAATATATTTGAGGTTATTTTTTATGGAATTTAACAATTTCTGGTCAAATCTTTGCAGTATAGTTTTAATTAAAATCACGTTTTATTTATGAAATAGTCCAGATCAATATCATTTGACAGTCTGACTTCTCGCGAGAGGAACGGGAGAATTTATCAGTTAGGTCAGGCGTCGCATGATAAAACATCACTTGTGCAACCTACCTCCTCCAAAATCTTTGGAGGGCAAAAGCTACACATCACAGAGGGAATATCACTATTTAAGTTCCAGGTATGATGTACAATTTTCACAGGTAATATTACTGAGGAGATTGACTGAAAACGGTTATCTCAGATCAAATTTTGGCAACTTTATTTCATTGAAGAAAAAATATTCCAATACTACAAGATGAAGATTTGACCAATTTTCATCTGTTTTCATTTAGACAGCCATATACCTAGTTAATCTTAAGTTCTGTATACCTTTATCACGCTAAATCTTCAACTTCCTGGAGATTCAATCTCGAGCAGTAAATAGCCAGAAGTTTGCTTTGAGTCTAATAACTTCCATAGCCCTGTGCAGCCATGGAGAAAATTATTGCAGCGTGGTATACTCAACTCGATATTTCCAACAAGCATCTGAGTTTATTGATTGTCTTTGTTCCGTATGTCACCGTGTGTCTTGAATCATCACTGCCATTTGTATTTGCCAATATGTACTTGGCGATAAAACGGCTAATTCTAAAATTCACATGCATCAGAGACGTAAAAAAGTAATATTTTTTTAATAGTTTACTACAGTGAAAATAAATGTAAGGATTTCATTGAAGTTGATATTAGTTTTAGAAAAATGTTTCTTTCTCCCTTGAATCTTTAGATAACATATTTTAGAATGTGTATGAAAGTTATAATAAAAGTCAGATAAAAACTAAAATATAGGGGGTGCATTTCAGCGTAAAAGTGTAAAACTGAGAAAAAACACATTCATACTTGTCGAAAGGGCCCAGTGGGATTATAAGCGAGCGCACAGATTTTAACATGTTGCATGGATTTTAAAAATGACGGATGGGGAAAAACCTTTAGCCAAAATGACTCCCAAGTGTCTGAAGAGAATTTAATTAAAAAATCAGATTTTTTTTTTTTTTTTTTTTTTCATTTTCACCTAAACCTTCAGTCCTAGTGTTCCTTAGGGCTGCCTAGGCAGTAGAAGCCATCCTAAAATCAAGAACTTTAGCACAGCAGAATTCCGCTAACTCGACTCTCGATAACTCGACATTCCGTATAATTCTGCTGCTGTTTCATTTTAATTTTGTTAATGCTTTTTATTCAACTTGACTCTAATTATTCCTATAATATCCTATAGGATATAAACAGTATAGGTAATTTTTAATTAGGGTGCATATACAACCTACCGCATTCTCCCTCACAGTAAGAAAAGGGCTGACCGCGTATTGACCTTCAGTATCTAGTCAGAACACATGCAGCCCACAAACCATTGTCACAAACCAAAAGCTTGTTGCTAATAACGTGGATAAATAGCAGAAACACTTGCTTGGAAGATTTGAAGGTTTATTACTTTACCCAGTACGTACTCGTACGTGGTAAGCTAAACTTTCAGCTACATATTTCTGGTTACTGTACAGATTCTCAGATTTCAGATTTACTGTTAGTATTTATTGAGTTGTGTTTGTGCAAGTGATTATCAAGCACTTAACTTTATCGTATTCATCTCGAAAACAAAAATATTCGACCTCCCATTGAATTGCATGTAGGTACTACTATATATACTCCGCGTCATCCACCTCTGACTAGCAGGTCTGGTTCTGCTTGTCTTGGTCAGTGGAGGAGGGAAAATAACATGCGTTGGGGAAGCGAGCGGTGCTCGCTTGTTGAGCACCCTGTGCGTTTGATTTATCTTCCAGAAGCAACAGATCACGTGGGTAATAAGAACAAATGATTTAATACTAAAGATTTTTGAAGTCAGTGGATAGCCAAGAGTACGCCAGTGTGCGATAAATTATAATCACTCAACGTGTCCCCACATTACTCATGTCAAACGAATTCACTTTAAAAACACAACGGAGACAACAATGCGCTATAAATTCATCGGATAACTCCATTTATAGTAACCAACATATTAACAGCGTGCTTTTAGAAAAAATTCTTGCAAACATTTTCTCTCTCATGTTCTGGGAATCGCGCATTGTGAATTAAAACGCTTAATACATTTTCACATGTGATAGTTCTCATGGAATAATGGAGGTGTTGTCGTCGATGTTTATATAAAAGATAAGAAAATGCACTTGTGAGCAGTGCAAATAACATCGAAACATTAATCAATCAATATTGCAACATCAGGCACGGCACACAACTAAGGACGGTCGGGGCCAAGTTGTTTCACACCACATACCAGGCCAACGAGCAAAAAAAGGCGCAAAGTCAAGCCACTCCACTCCACTCACGCCAGCAAACACGTGACTGACAAGAATTAAGTGGCTACGCATGAGATTTCTAGAGCCCTGGGGAACTCTACGGGAGCCAACGTGTTTGTAGAAGTTCTAGAAAGGACCTTTGACGTCATTTCCGCTATATAAAGAAGCGAGGAAACAGCAGAGGTGAGAGTTGCAGACAGGAGTCGGTCAGTGTGTCAGTGAATACGAGACAACTGTGTGTGTGCTATTGCCTCGTCAAGGATACGTCGCGTCGAAGTGAAGAAGTTTTATCCAGCGTCGAGCGATTGTATGGTCAGAGTTAGTGTATAAGAGACAGAGAAATTGAAGAAAGAGAGTGAAAGGACTAAGTCAAGGTTACGAGAAGAAAACAGTCGGCAGTTGTATCACGAAAGATTGTAGAGTGTGTTTAAGTCAGTAGAAGAGAACCGTGTTTTTGTGGAGTAGTTTTGAAGAAAAATAAAAAGTGATTTGATTGATTTTGTTCATTTGTCACTGTATATAAATATATTCCATATTGTTTCTCGTCTCATTACTCTGAGATCTCCATACCCACTAATACTCTGCAGGAAGCACTAATTGACCCTACCACAGAATCGCGTGATTTTAAAGAACAAAACCCTAATTAACGAGGTTTAATTCTACATATTTAATCATCACAGGAACGCTAAAAAATATGAAGTTAGACGCTGAGAAATGGAGGTTAACAAATGAATGAGCAGTAAAAGGAAGTGCAAAAAGTGACGCACAGAATTCGCCGTGTTTGCATTAAAACAAGGCTGGTCAGCTAAAGTTACGTGACATGGCCCATAGGTGTTGTAATAAAAGGCATGTTAACCAATTCGAATAGTTAGCAGGGCAACAGGGGGGAAAGGTTTGCGCGGAAAGTGATACTGTACACATGACACTTCAGTACCAATTAAAATTGTCACACTACGTATGGGCAACTCTTTTGCGTTAAGTTGCACAATATCAATTGTACCATACTGTAACTTTCTCCAATTACACTGTCATTTCACTTGTCTCCATAGGGGAGGGATTCCGACCACTACAACTGCCATAGTGCGAGCGCTGTGGAACCCTAGGTATCGAGACACCTCTGACGTTACTAAAAGTACGTCGGGCCAAACATTTGAGCCCCTTTCGAAGAGTTGTTCGGATTGGGTTGGCCTTGGCAGTGTAATGGTTCCCTATACCCATGGGGGTATGGATGGTGATGTCCAAGCGGGATTCTGAGACATCTTAATGCCGTCCAGTACCAACCTGGAGAGTTAAGAGCTGGTGTGCTAAATTGCTGGCGGGCCAACCGAGGTATTTCGTAGTCTTCCCGGATGGGTTGATGCACTTATGTGGTGTGTCCTCTTCCGCCATGTATAACGAGAGACACCAGGCAGTGCGCTAATGGTAAGCCCCACGGAGAGGAGACGTGCTTGGTTGTCGTCTTTCCCTGGTTTTAGAGGGGGAGTTTCGGCACCTAGTGGATCCTTACCGTTAACATGTCACTTCATTAATATGATATAGTTCACATTTTACCATGGTCATTTAATTCACATTGTTGCTTCAGAAACGTGATCTAGTTCTATTTTCCTTGTCACCTTGCTGTTCTTCGTGATGTAGTCGTGTAACTAAATACGCGCGAAGAAGCTTCTTCTTCGGACAATTCACTCGCATGGGGATGAGACACAAGATCTCTCAATCTCCTACACTATAACACACTGCACTTCAAAACAGAGATCACAACCTCACTCGGAGAACACACTGAATTACCAGCACTTAAAGTCGCGCCAAAAACTCATTCAGTATTTCGCTGTTAGACTCGCGAGAGTGCTCGGTTACACAGCAGCTGAAATCTTCCTAGCAATACCAGAACATTCTAGAGGCGGAGAGAAGGGAGAGAGCGTTTATTACCCAGCAGGTGGTCGGCTGGTTCGTTCTGCCCACCTTCGCAATAAAGCACTTCAGCAAACACCATAGTGGTAGTTTGCGTTTTAGTGTTAAAACTAACACAGAGATGCACACAGGAACTAAACAAACAAATAAAAGAATAATTATCATTATTATTTTTACTATTATTATACCAATATGTTTCTGGAAATCTCGGAACTTGAACAAAAATAATGGATGATAGGATTAAAAAATGATATTTTAAAAATACCGGTGACCACCTCCGTAGTGTAGTGGTAGCGCGCCTCTCTGGCATGGAAGACCCGGGTTGGATACCGGCGTGGGGATTTTTGTCCCGCTGGAAGGTCTGGCACTGGATACACTCAGCCTCGTTGGGTCCCTAAGGGGCCAATTAAAGAGCTATTTGATAAAGAAGTAGTGATCCAGGTCGCCAAGGCCACACGACCGGCCGGGAGGGCTCGGGGCGCTGACCACGTACCATCCTCCAGTTCTGAAAATTATTCATGACGCCTGTAGTGGGGAGGTGGGGAACACGGTAAGCCTTGGCCCGCGAAGGGCTTTTGCACTAGGGCTTATATATTCCAGTATCCAAATATGTTCACTGCCGAGATGTTTCCACGAAACGAGTGCATAGATTATTTAGGTTGTGCTTAAGTGGGCTATAGTGGAATTTACTGGAGGCGGTTATATTGAGAAACAAATTCCAAATTATCAAGTTAAATGAAACATTTTATACACTATTTTTAGACATACATTTTCTGAACAATTTTCTTATTTTCGATTGAATTTCACAAACACTTTAGTACTATAATATTCAGCAACTGTGGTCTAACTTCCTTTTTTAAAAACATTTTCACAGTTTCCATCTATTTTAAAGATACACGACGTTATAACGTTAGTTATCAGCCCCCTAAGCGGACACAACTTTATGTACTTTTGTGGTGTGATAGGAAATTTATAAAACAAATTGGTCCGATGTCACCCTATAAGACCAGGGTATGCATTATTAGCACAGATACGTCATTTAGTTCGACACAGAGTTTGAGGAACGGCTATACGAGGAACCACTGAAGCAGTTCTTGCATTATTTGGGTTTGTTCTCACACAGGAACTTTCCTTGCCAATTTGTGGACTCTAACCTCCATATTCGCTTTCATTTCACTCTCTAAATGAGCGCCAAATGCTTCAATTCCCGTTTTTATTTTCATTTTCTATTATTGTTATCTTTCATTAACATCCTGTATTAATTAAACCTCAAAATATATTTTTAGAGGGGCATCAAGTTTTATTTACGTTTAGTTTTTAACCCTGGTATCAAATCCCATTTAGGTCAAAGGTGATTACGTTTTATGAGGGTGACGTTTGGTACACACAGCCAAATACATAAAAGCGCAATTTAATGTTCACTCCCACCCTAACGTTTTTATAGCAACGAGAGTTGCTATTGTAAATAGATGAGCGAGAGGCTTGTTGCTGGAGGCTTCATACGGCTGATGCAGATAAAAGACTCCCTCCCATGTCACTGCTAGTCATGGACTTTCATATTCACAAATACAATGAACAACTAAAAAGCTCAGAAATAAAATGACTTGATTTACAAAGCTTTTTTCATTATGCAGAGTTCGCCAAAATATACATAAACTTTAAGGAAATAAATTACTTATTATAAGTTTGCTTAACATTTAAACACTGTTCACTAGGCAGCGAAACTTGGACACCGATGGGAGAGAGATAGATGACTTCAGGTTAAGTGTGTTCTAGAGTATCGTAGTATTGTTATAATAAGAGCAAGGTATGTTTAAGGCATTAATAAAATTATGTAATAACACCATAAAAGCTTAAAGCGTGATGCTACTATAAAAAAGATTAACGTAAACTGATTTAAAAAATATAAAAGCATGCAGTTTCGTTTTAAAAAATATAAAAGCATGCAGTTTCATTTCATCGGGTTACGCCACACAAAACATCTATTTTGTGCTGTAGTAATATCGGTAGTGCCATGCTATCTTGAGAAGCAGTAAGGTACCAGTGTCTAGTTCCATTGCCACCTGAAGTATACAGGGTGGAAGTGAATGATCCGTCAGACTTTAATAGCAAATTTCTCATGTTGTGAATAACAAGAAAGTCTACCAAAATGTTGAAACGTTTATAGTTTTCTAGAAAAAAGTATTTTTATCAAAAAATTTATCATCACCTGACTGAATTATTATTGAACCCACAATTTGTTGCCTTTTTGTTGCAATAAATTGTGGGGTTTTAAAATTTAATTTACACATAAACCGTTGAATCTATTGAAATACGCTAATGCCAAAGGAAAAAGTCGTTTATTCAATTTTCTATGAATATAGCCATAAATCAAGAACATTCAAGGAATAATTTTTCAGCCAGGTGATGATAAATGTTTTGATAAAATATTTTTTTCTAGAAAACTATAAACTTTTCAACATTGTGGTATTGGACTTTCTTGTTATTTACAACATGAGAAATTCGCTGTTAAAGTCTGACGGATCATTACACTTTCACCCTCTACAGGTGAATTAAAATTCATTTACCACTACAGGGGAAATAGGGGTATTTTATATTAATTTTTTAAAACATTACTACAACTACTAATTTGCAGTGTAAATATGACAGCTCACGCGTCTCCACAGCGTATGGTTTATTCTTCCGCATGTTAGCATTTTTTTCGGTCCATGCTTATTTTGGATAGCTTCATCTTTGAATTGCAGTTGCAACATTACAGTTTAAAAGCGGTTTAGTTAAGCTGAAACCATGCAACTACTTCTAATTCAAGCATAAATTTCAGACTACTATCCTAAATATACTCTGAGATAATGGACCATGAAATTAGGAAATTTAATATCGCGATAGGGCTTTAGTCTCCCATTAAGGGATGTGTCAATTTTTTATTATTTGTGTTTCGTGCTAACATTAGTCAAATGCTGTGTGCTGCTTGATATTTTGTTTGGTTCGACAGGTGGCGTAGTCAGTTACACTGTTAGCTACTGAGTTTAGCTGCCTAGCTAAAGGACTTGTCCTTCAAACCTTCATCTGTGTGTTGTGTGTTGGTAAATCACTTTATTGACTTATTTCTAAAGACACGTATTCGTTACTTGGCAGGTACCTGCAAGTTTGGTCATTCTGATCGTTTAACACATAGATGGGGAGAATTGGCTCAATGAGTCACTTCCCCTACATCGTATTCCACTGCCTCACAGCGATTAGCTACCAGCCACACCTTCTGCTATTGTCTGTCTACCTCATAGAACCGGTTAGACCTTCAAATTGTGTCAGTAAGTGCAGAAGATAAATACTCTATGGCATCCCTGTCACCCTTCTTCCCCATGTCTGGTGCAACTTTTCGGCGTTAGTCTATCTAAAATGGCTTAATATTTTATGGGACAAAAGTGAAGCACTGGATATCTGTGTTGATCTTGTTATTAAATAGAAAGGGGTAGATTAAAGGTGGATTATTCTTGAATTTTTGGTGTGTTCTGGGTCTTTTCATTTTGATTTATTATGAAGCTTTAATGCGTTTTTACAAATATTCATTAAGGTAAATTTAATTTGTGGCTATGCATGCTGTTACTTAAGGAGTGAGTGAGTAGGGTTTAAGGGCCCGTCAACAGCTAGGTCATTAGAGCCCCGTTACTTAATGATGAACATTCTGAATGTACCTCTCATGCGATAGTATGCAGGGGACAGAAATGTGTATATTGGCTATTCCTCTCATACGTGACGTGATTGGAATCAAACAATCATGTGCATAACAATCCCAAATTTCAACCAATGACAGCTTTCATTAGCGAAAAATGTATCAAATTTTATCATTAGTAATAAAAATGGCACTCCATTTCAATGTGGCAACTGTGTTGTTAACTATTGTTCTTTTAATAAGCAATGCGTTTTTTCAGAAGAAAGGTTATTTCTTAATGTTCAAAATAAATTATTTATTTGGGATTATAAAGTGCTTTTCTGTTATAACAATAAGATAGAATATATGTAATTCTTGGGTTTCGTTTTCTTCAGTTGGTACTACTAAGTAACTCAAACTACTCTAATGGAAATATTTTATGTCATTTTTTATAAAGTTCAACATTTTATGGTCAAATTCTTGCAATATAGTATTTAAATTCATACTTTATTTATGAAATAACCCAGATAGATACCGGGTAGAAGGGAGCTTATTACATTCCTTGTAATATGTGCTTCATAGAAGCATTACAAACATAAAGGTGTGACATATTGTTCTTTGATCAGCCGATTTCGAAAAATAAATGGGTTTTGTTCCAAATTGGATCTGAACCGGTTTCTGGATGTAAACATAGCGCTCGCTTGCACACACGACGCAGGGTGGTGTAATGAGAGATAATGATTCTGGTTGGCCTGCACTTGCACAGTAAAAACGGAAGGACATGGCATGGGAGGTATTTGTTTACACTCACGAGACGCGTGATAGCAGTAGCGAAGCGTGTTTATGTACTGACCTGGGCAGAATAAAACCCACACAATTTGCTGTGTTGCCAGCTTGTTTTCAACAAAACTGAATTATCTCCTTAGGAAATGATACAGCATCTATTCCAAATACCGAGATCTACCACTGGTTTAAATTAATGTAATGACTTCCCTTCCACCCGGTATAATTCGACGGTCTGACCATCCCTGGTAAATTCTTGAGCGGAACGTTGCGCCAATATATCGTTACAAGGGGACAGTTAGTTATTAGTAAAAAAAAAAAAAAATACTTTGTTGGCACTTCCTTGTTGCGTATCTAGAAACTATTTGGCAGGGATCAAGTTATTGAATTTGCGGAAAATTCTAGAACACATATTTCGTGCAGTAATTAATTTATTTTAAGAGGAGTGTATATATATATATATATATATATATATATATATATAATAGTGACGATACTGAAATTATAGAAGTCAAACAGAAGTGGAGATAAAATAACTTCTACACTGTTAAAATGATTCTATTTCTTCATTATTTCAGTGCTACTTCTTACTCAAATTTCTCCTTGAGGTACTAACTTCTAGCAATTACTTTAAGTATATCTTATGTGGTTGAAAGGAGTCGATATTAACAAAAAAAGACAAGTCAGATTACCAGCAGAAAAATTAAATGTTTATGCTTAGTCACTCTAAATAATAATATGACATACAAACACATGGGAATGAAGAGAGAGAAAATACAGTAGTTGGATCGCTGTCCTATTTGTCGATTGTTGTAAAGTTACAGACTGCTAATAAATGTATAGGAAATGACAATTTTATACATAAATAAGACAGGTTAAAACATACATAATGTAAGGATACTTCACAAATAAAGTGTAATAATCTACAAAATTATTATAGGTAATGTTTGCAAATAGGATAACCAATTCTTTTAGAATTCATGTATTTAATTTAGGGCAATATACAAATGATTGTGTAGAATGTACAGAGTCACAGCTAATTTGTAAATCAATGTCTTGTAAAATATTTAGTTGTAATTCAAAGCGTCGAAACACATAAACATTAAACTTAATAACCACTCCACGGACACCAAAATGTAGACCAATCACTTCCTAATTTGAAAAGATAAGAATGGAAGGATTATATAGGAGACAGCCAAATAACAATGTAGGTAAAATTGCTTTAAAATACAAATCAATGTCAAGAAAAACCAATAAAGGATGGGCCTAACAATGAAGCTATACGAAGGCCAGAAAATGCCCTAGCCCACATATTTTGGTAGACGACGAGCTCGAAAACTTCTTCGAGTCTTTAGATATAGAAAACTTGCCTCTGAGCATTTTCAGGAAAGTAAACCTGTAGAGTACTCCCCTTTAGAAACAATTTCTACCAGTAAAAAGTAAAAAGCAAGCAGTGTATATTCTAAATGTAGGTTCTAAAGTGTTGCATACCTATTTTGCTTTCAAATGATGTCATAGCTCTGTAATACGAAATACTTTGAAATGTAGGCAGTGAAAAGGCGGACTTTCTGACCAAACAAGTAGCAAGCAGCACTGAAGTAGAAGCACCTTTCAGTACTTTACCACTGAGTGCGGTCAAAAGAGCTCTAATGAGCAATAGTGTAGAAAGATGTGCAACAGACTGCCAAACTACAACCAAAGGGGCTATTACAAAATTGTTCTTCCCTAGTGTGCAGCATAGATGGAAATCACATCATCCCTCACAGTTATAGCTGAGGTACACGGCAAAACGGTGAAATTTACAATGATTTAAGTAATCGAAGGCTTTCCCTGCGTCTGCAATAGAAACGCCCAAACAATTGACCACATTTTGGGTGAATGCAAAGTTGGCTAGAAAATCTCTAGAAAAAATATTCTTAGGTCAGGTGGACACTAGCCAACAATTAAGTGACCTAGTTACTAAATACTTTCATAAAATTTCAGAAATGTACAAAAAGCTTAGATTTTGACTCTCTATAAAGTCCGCGCAGTTAGTAGCGGAAGACTGACCAACGGGACCCGGGTTCGGTCCCAGGCATCCGCATGTGGGATGTGTGGGGGACACACCGGCGCAGGGACGGGTTTTCTCCAGTTTCCCCCGCCATTATTCCACCAATTTCTCCATCCTCCTTTTCTCTCTCTCTATTTCCCAGCACTACTCATTTCGTTCATCCTTTCATCCGTTTGGTGTCTTTCAGGGTCGAAAGTGTCAGCGGGCGTTCGATTGTAGCATGGTGGGATGAAATGCTCTGAGTGACTCCGTCCCCTATCACGGTAGTCGAGCTCCGGATCGTGTCCACACCGACGCCTTTGAGACTTGGACTTGGCAGGGGTCCCTGCAGGCGGCACTCTGCGCGAACCGGCGGGACCGGTGTACTGGCTGGCGTCAGGTAAAATGTAGGGACCCTGCCCTCTGCTGCGCCTGCCCTCCTGTGTTATGGCCAACCTTTGTCTCCTCTTGCCTCACCCCTACCTCACGGGGGTGCCCCTTCGGGGCATAAGTACAAAAGATTTCTGAGGTCGAAGTGCCAAAGTCCCCCTCCGCATCTGTCCTTCTACCTTCTTGACTCTCTAATCAAAACAAAGAGCACTGTAGTCTAGAAGTATTGGGAACAAAATATGTATTGATACACTATGCATGTAGTATTGCGCTATGTAATGGAGGATGTAGCAAACAAAACTATTCAAATACCACATCTTTGAAACATCAAATTCAGCTTTGATTCCAAAGTGTTGTAAGCTGCACCGCAAGCAATCTTTTTTTGGAGCGGGGGAGAGATCATTAAACATCAGAAGATAGTTTTCCTCTGTAACTACTAAATGCTTATCTGAATCTCTGGAAGTTTACTACAGAACACATCCAATTTATCTAGTAAAAAAGAATCTAATTAATTGCTGAAGAAACACATAATGTCCAAATTTCAAAGTTTTCCACTTAAAGACCCCACAAAACTTCACGTATGTTTTCAGCACTGACGTGCTGGTTTTGCTATAGAATTTCTTTCCCTTAGGAAACACGAAACCTATTCCATCTCTCAGAGTTACTTCTGGCCTTTTTTCCACCATGAAGGAGTTTATTGCCGGCAGTTTGCAAGTCGTTCAGCCATTTATCAGTGTCAGAACATACCCCCAGCATCCTTCCAATCGAGAGGTAAAAAGTGTGTGCAGGCAGATCAGAGATCCGACAAGATTAACACTCAGAAAATAAAGCGTTTTATAGTTGCTCCAACAGCAGTAGCACTCTAATCCTTGGGCAAACATCTGCAGCACTGGCTTTGTTATTAAGACGGACTGAGAAGCAACAAGCACGTTCTGGACAACCGTGTCAACAACACATACACCCCCACAAGAATGTTTACAAGTCCAAACAATAGAGTGCTCTCATTGTCACGGTAGTACAATCCCTCATTGTTCGCTCTAGAAGGCGTAACAAGCGCTTCGGAACACGGTAAATTGTTTTCCTACGGCTTTTCATAAAACCAACCCATTTATTCTGCAAATGAAGGACTTTTACTTTCTAAACCGCTTTGGAACGGGAACTATTTGCATTCCACAAACACGATAAAGATTTCATCTAAGATTCTGTTTCCTGCAACTGAAACAAATTTTAAAAATTGTTGTACATAATTAATGAACAGGGCAACAAAACCAACATTTAGATATGTAAATACATGCGTTAAGAATTCCCAGTCTAAAACATGAATAAACAATTGGAATTTAATTTAAGTAAAAATATAGTGGATATTATGGGGCATATGTGGTTAATATCAAGTTAGGTTCCAAACTTTTCCTATAGCTAAGCTCACTTTGAAATTTCAAATGACGCCCCAAATTATGATAGCGAAAAGACATTCTTGAGCAGTTGACGTAGAGTTATCTAACCTCAAACTATTATAAGTACAATCTGTTTAAGGAACAGCGACCAAGAGTTCCTGACAGGGAGCCGAACACTGATCTGAGGTACGTTTTTTGTTTTATGACCACGCCCCACAGCATGTAGATATTTTACATGGTTTATATTATCGTATTTATAACATTATTATGTTACAGTAATTGCAATAAGTCAAAGTTTATACTGTTAACATATTGCGCAAATGGCTCCCAGTACTTCTTCACAAGGTCACTGTGTTTTATTGGCCAGTTCTCTCTACTTCTGGGGCCCTAATGACCAAATTGTTGACGGGCCCTTAAACCCGACACACTCACTCACTCACTCACTCACTCACTCACTCACTCACTCACTCAGTCACTCACTCACTCACTCAGTCACTCACTCACTCACTCAGTCACTCACTCACTCACTCACTCACTCACTCAGTCACTCACTCACTCAGTCACTCACTCACTCACTCACTCACTCACTCACTCACTCACTCACTCACTCACTCACTCACTCACTCACTCAGTCACTCACTCACTCACTCACTCACTCACTCACTCACTCACTCACTCAGTCACTCACTCACTCAGTCACTCACTCACTCAGTCACTCAGTCACTCACTCACTCACTCACTCACTCACTCTCTACTTCTGGTGCTCACCTAGAAGACACTGCGCTGCCGATCCAATATTGGTCACTCCCATAGAACATGATCAACAGTTTACTCAGCGTTATCGCAAGGACATCTAGACTTTCAGAATTCCTAAATCGGTGGTAGTAAGACCTTAGTTTTCCATGTGCAGTTAGCAGTCTGAGAGTTGTTTGCAAACACCAAACCACTGTTGGAAAGAAGGGGGACGGTTTGTTACCTCCGGCTTTTCCGTAACAGTTTAAACCTATTTCCTTCCGCTCTGGCTTTAATGCTTAGAAACTCCCATGCTTCATTATGACATTGCTCTCTCTAGCTCCTGATTATTAGAGTAAAAACACAAATTAGAAATCAAGATGTCATCGAAAATACATGCATCAAGCTCCCGTGGGTTGAAGACTGGTACTTTCAGGGAGGGTCCGAGTATCCGAGTGTGTGTGTCTGAGAGAGATAGGGGGGGGGGGGCAAAGGGGGAAAGAAAGGCACACAGAGAGAGGAAAAGGGGGAAAGGGAAGCACAGAGAGAGAGATGGAGAAGGAACAGAATAATTCAAACTGAAAGGTCTGATGAATACCCAAATTAATATTTAACTTCATCATCTGAGTACAGCCGTCCCACATCGTGCTACAGTGTGGTTTACCCAAGTCGATGTTCCCAAAATGCAGCATGAGTTTATTGATAGTCTCTGTTCTATATATTATCGCCTGTCTCCTAATGCCCGCAATAATTTTGTCATGGCTGCACATAGATGCGAAACGAAGATTCTTCTAAGAAATAACCTCACATTAACCACTGTTTACATTGGAAATGTATCGTTACTTTTTGCTTGTTCCACTATATACTTAGGGTAAGAACAGAAAGAATTTCACTCCATCCAAAATTTTGATGCAAAGAGTTCACCGAAAATACGTTGGTTTGAGACTCCCCCAATTAGTGAAAAAGCAGTTTAACAAAAAGGCGCGCGCGCGCGCGCGTGTGTATACACGTGCGGCTATCTCTGAACAGTATAACTCAAAATACAACAAATCAGTGAAACATCAAACATGGTATTTAACATCAACGTCTTTCAAAGATGCGACACGGAGATTTTCAAAGAAAATTCGCCAACTCAAAGCTAATCTTTACTTAGAAATGCCTTATTTTCTCAAAATAGTCTTAACGATTTTGATTAAATTACCATATGTGTAAAATATTTTTTATTGAGAATGTAATGCGTATCTGGAATTTTCTAGGAATAGCCTATAAATTCCTCTTCACTCTGAATGACTTTTACATAACTCGTAAGCTGTAAGAGAAGAAAAAATATTTCTAGACAAAATGTATATCTCGTTAAAACACATAATTTGTGCCAAATACTTGTTGCGTGTGTTTGTGTGTATGCGTGCGTGTGTGTTTGTGCGTGTATGCGTGCGTGTGTGTTTGTGTGTATGTGTGCGTGCGTGTGTGTTTGTATGTGTTTGTGTGTATGTGTGCGTGCGTGTGTGTGTTTGTGTGTATGCGTGCGTGTGTGTTTGTGTGTATGTTTGTGTTTGTGTGTTTATGTGTTTGTGTGTGTTTGTGTGTATGCGTGCGTGTGTGTTTGTGTTTGTGTGTGTGTGTGAGTGTGTGTGTTTGTGTGTATGTGTGCGTGCGTGTGTGTGTTTGTGTGTATGCGTGCGTGTGTGTTTGTGTTTGTGTGTGTGTGAGTGTATGTGTTTGTGTGTATGTGTGCGTGCGTGTGTGTGTTTGTGTGTATGCGTGCGTGTGTGTTTGAATGTATGTTTGTGTTTGTGTGTTTATGTGTTTGTGTGTGTTTGTGTGTATGCGTGCGTGTGTGTTTGTGTTTGTGTGTGTGTGTGAGTGTGTGTGTAGTTAACCATATCTTGTTACTGGTTTTAATTTTTCAATATTCATACTTTCCTCAAACGGGCAAACAGAGTTCGCTTTTTTACCTTCTCTACCACGCATACATTAAGTAGAAGTATTGCATTCCCTGAAAAGTTTCGTATCGTGCTTTTACCGGAAATTCACGTTTTGAGGCTCCCTGAAAAAGAGTGTTTGTATGTGTTTGTGTGTATGCGTGCGTGCGTGCGCGCGCGCGCGCGCGCGTGTGTGTGTGTGTGTGTGTGTGTGTGTGTGTGTGTGTGTGTGTGTGTGTGTGTGTGTGTGTGTGTGTCTGAACACCATTGCTCGAAAGCGAAAAGTTGGTAAAATATCAAACTTGATTTTTAAATTCTCCCTCTTCGAAGATTGTAACACGAAGATTTTCAATCAATACTCCCAAGTTACCTCTTATATGGAAAATGTTTTGAAAATGCTGATTTAATCTAATGTGATTCAAACGATTTTGAGTAACATATCGCATGTTTTACATATGATATTAGTCGTACAAATGAAACCTACATCTTGAATTTTCGGGGCATAGCCTCTGAAATCCTCTTCAGTCTGGATGACTTTTGCATAGTTGGCAAACTGCGAGAGAGAGAGAAACTGTTTCGACACTAAAAGTGTACCTTAAAACACGTAACTTATTGAATAAAAGTTTTTCTGGAGTTTACTATTTCCAAGATGCCCCTTGTTATTAGCTAGCATTTTAAAATACCTCTTCTTTGCTCAAATGGGAAGTCATTATTCGCTTACTGTTTTCCCTCTTGGCCATATAAAGAGAAGGGATATCTAAGCCATCACATAAGGAACCGCGCTTAAAAGATTTGACTACCGCTTATACTACTGTATTCCTCTAATTATGCTGTATCTGCAACAAAATATGGAGTAATTGCTACAAACTTTTTCCTCGATTATCATAAAGTAGATGGAGCAGTAAGCGTTTCTAAGAACAGTTTGTACATGAGTAGGTAGAAAAAATCATGTGAATACAACAGAACTTTCTTTGGTCACGCAAAGATCATGATATTTCAAAACCATTACATGGCCACACGGTCTTTAAAAATGACCATCACTTTACCTATTGTATATTGCAAGAAATATGTAAATGCGAATTGAAACATCATCTGGATTAACAAGAAGTAGCTAAATAATACGATTTTGCAAGAAACATTTGCAGAAGGAGTGCAATTAAAAACATAGTTTGACCAGTACTCATCTACAGACCAACATTCTGCTGAAAACATTTGGGAGATCCAGGATAGGCCACTCGCTGAGTTTGATTATCGTTGCATACCAAACTTTGCTTTCCCAACGGATCCAATGATAGCAACTAACTACCAGGATCTGGTGGAATTTCATCCTTTACCTTCAGGGGAAGCAATTGGAGGTCCATGTTGGATTTTCCCAGCAGGACAATGCTAACATTCACACTGAAAGCTCCAATTCTGAACGGTTTCTACAGAATGGAGTGCATGTGATGAACTGGCCTGCAAATTCGGCGGATCTGAACCCCATGGAGAACCTATTGGATATGTTATGAGGCTCAGTGTATGCTGATGGCAAACAGTATTCTAATATCGCAGAGTTGAAAGCTTCCCTCTTATCTGCTTAGGAAAATATAGTTATCCCCTCTTCAGAAACTTATAGACAACATGTGTGCTCGTGTTTTCAGGTTGTGCTCAAATAAGGCTCCTACACTGGCTATTGAGATGAGGTGGATGAATCATTTTGCAATACCGGAAATGTGGTAAGTGTTCATTTGTATCTGAGTACTGGACAAGTGCAGTTTGTGACCCACTTATGCATTACATAATAGTAAAATATATCTAATAAATACCTGAGAAACGCGTATAAGTTTTATATTATATATATTTGCAACGCACCTTAATATCATGTTATAATAAGACGTAGGGAATTTCTATTCATTGTGCTTTAGAGAACTTCTGTAGCAAATTTCCTTTGTGCATCACAAAGAGTGCTTCTTAAGGATAAGTAAAACCGGAAGAAAAAATCTGAAAAGACCAATTAAGAACGGCGAAAAGAGATCGCAACCCACATGAAAGTCAAGCAAGTTGGTGGGTTGATATCTCTTCAGATATCTCTTTTTCTCCTGTCTTGTTGATTTTATGTCTTCCTCTTTGGTTGCTGGTTTTCTTTTGCAGAGCTGCACTATAGGTACAGTGTGTTCCTTACATTGCTGGGCCACGGATCACGCGTCTGTATGTTCCTCACACTATTATAATAGAAAGTTTTCCGCTTTAAAATCCCCGCTTGCATAGCAGTGTTACCAACTAGTATTGGCCAAAGGTCGCCAAATCTTTAAGCAAAAGTCGTTATAGTCGCTAAATCAAAATAAATACTATAATAGATTGAAACGTATTTCTATAATATTTAATCGTTTTAAAAGAAAATTTAACCTCCGTAATCAGATGAAAGAGAGTTCGTCTTCCAGCTGTCCCTCCAGCGTCTCCTCAACCAATGACGTAGAAGGTTACACTGGATGTTCGCAGGACCGAGTGTACGCTTATAATGTACCAATTTTATACCCAGCGTTTTGTGGGATTTCAAACGAGTAACATGCATTTCGTAAAGCCGTAACAGCATTTCTCCAGTTCATTATACCCAAGTGCCACAGTTGTAGTATCTGAGTAGGTGATAGAAGTAAGTAGTAAACGTGAACCAATAGCTCGGCAACCACAGGATTCGAGCACATGTGCCTCAGGAAATCCAACAATTTAATACAGGTTAACACGCAGAATGACTATTTCAGACATTCAAGTCTAAGCAACCTCAGGTTTATAGTGTAAAAAAACACCTAACGTGTATTTCTATTGAAATGGAAAATACATCTTCATATTTATTCATTCTACATAAACGTTAAAGGGTGGATGGTAGAGGGAGCAATCAGGTTGAGATGGAGAAGTTAGGAAATGCTTATGATTATTGTAATTCTTGTCTCCAATTGTCTTTTCAATTGCTTAAAACTGTAACTGGCGATTAAACCTTGCTCAATGAAAGAACAGTTTGAGGAACCAATGAATTACTAAATTCCTTGCATATTGCTCATAACTGTACTATCAAAGCCTGATTCTTGTGCTTCAGAATTTAAGTTTGCAAGTACAAACTGTTGGGTCACCTCTTAACAGTAAACATCGTCCAAGCACGCGAATAAACATCATAGTGCTGTTAATTACAACTTTAAAAATCTTCGGAAGGAGATTGAATTGTAATATGGTAACAACAAAAGGACACGTGCAACATGACTGTAACTATTTCCCTAATATATTATGAATCATTGCATAACCTCTGCAATTCTTTACGTTCGAAACACAACGTATATTATATTCTTTACTCTTTCATTAAGGATGAGCACGAAATTGCATACACCTTAATCCAAATTATGATAAGAATATTTTGTTACATACCTGAGCAGCTACCATGCCTTCCCGTAGTCTAGGAAGATCTGTGTGAGACCAGGAACTTCGTGACCAAGGAGACATGTCTCGAAGATCTTCAGAAAAGCGGAAGTTAACTAGTTGGTTTTTCAGGAACTTGCGGATGTTCCAGGGTAGATCGTTGTGTCTATAAACAAAAGAGGGGTTCAGATGCAAAACTTAAAACAATCTCATATAAAATCTCAGAAAGATGCATGCATATATTAATAATCGGAATAAACTGATTTCCAAATAAGAGTTGACTACAATACGCAGCGAAATGCAAAATAATTCTTTCTGTAGTAGCGCATGTACCATGAAATGTTTTTTATGATAATGTAAATGTTTATACTCAAAAGATAAATTTCAACTTATAAAAACTTGAAAAATGTGTTTCCCGTACTGTAGATGAATTTCAAATCTCTTTTAAGCTGGAAGACATACATTATCTTTTTGTTTCTTGCTTTTTTGATATTTATTTACGGTTGCATTTAGGAGTCGCTCCGAAAGCTTTTAGCAGCGATTAAACCATTAATGTGACAGCGAAATAATTGCTTCGATTTGAAAGATATAAATACGTTTTACTCACTAAATTACTATGTAGCATTGTCGCACAGACATAATGGAACTGACATGACGTGATTTTCCTGCCATAGTTTATTATGATTTCAAAAGGGAGCTAACGGCAAAGCAATCTTCGGTGAACGTTTTTAAGGACTCTGCAGCATCCAGAGTCATCAGTAGAAACTGGTTCCGAAAGTTTAAAGGGAACGGGAATCTCTGGAAGACGAGCCTCGTGCAGAGTTTCAACTGTGCGGAACCTACAAACGGAGGGTACCCACACTACTGTGTTGGCATTATGAATATCCTTAGCAATGGATCAACAATAAATGCTATCTTAGATGAACATCTTCAAGGCACTAAGCGTTGTTCCCATTTGCTACGCATTCATTACCATAATGTAGCATATCGAATACCACCGTTTTATGCTGTAAAAATGTAAGAATGGGAGCAGCAAGCACCCGTACAACATTGTCACAGGAGATGATTCATGTATATAACTGATTATGAAACAAAGTGGCAACCGGCAATATGACGCTTGCCACATGTTGACCTACCAACAAAATTGCAGGAAAGAAGATGGAAAAAAAAAAAAAGCACTCATGTAGCATTGGTCACCCTGGATAACCCCTCCCCCCCCCCCCAAAAAAAAAAAAGCTACCGGACAGAGAGAGAGAGAGAGAGTGGTATGTGAATGTGTGTCTGCTGCCAGTGATTACAATATGGAAAATTAAGCATCCAAGATTGAAGACGGCTGTCCTGCTGCTTCACCGTGACAATGCTTCGATAGCTGGGCCTATTACTTGCCAAACCCCTTTGTTCTACTCATCTGACTGAATGTGACTTTTTGTTTTTCAGAAACAAAAGACAGCTCTGTGGTTCCCATTGCTTATCACATAAATAGGCCATTGGGGCTTATATAGAGGTGTGAACGATTTCTCACAAAAAAAAAAAAAAAAAAAAAAAAAGAAAAGAAAAAGAAAAAAAAAAAAAAAAAAAAAGAATCCCTGGTCACATGATTTCCAAAGTCATTTGAACGGATACAGAAGTGCATTTGTCACACGTAGAAAACTTCGAAAACTTCTAAAGGCAACAACTTAATTAAAATATTTGTAAATACGGGCAGACAATTATCACTATAGTACAGAAATATGAATATTGTGTATCTGAAAAATCAGATCGAAACGACATATTACAAACAGCAGCAAGACTAGGATGTAACTTTTCTTACGACCCTGTGTCTAAATTAGTTCATCCACAAATATACACCCTTATTACTGCAGGGCTAAAATTGCAGATACTTAGCAAAGTTTATGTGGGATTTTCAAGCTAATCAGTAAAATAAATATTTTAACACAGAGCTGTATTCTTTATTCTAAGCAATTTTTACTGTTCACTAAACAATTCTTTTGAGTTTATCACTGTTTAGAAAAAAGCTTATGCACTGTGTTGTTATTCAGTGACTTTCAAAAACACATTCGCTTTACTAAAAATCTATTCATCTGAAGTTTATCAAATTTGTAAATAACTTAATTTAGAAGATTTTTCCTTTGTGGTTAAACATTTTGCTTTTCTCAGTCACACTGTGTTATAAAGGCTATTTGTACTCTGAACACACAGAATAACTATGCAGTTTCAATTGCGATAAGCACAGATATTTCTCAAATGCATTATCTCAAATAGAAGCTTTCTCTTTAGACAGTGCCTCCATTTAATATTTTATTACCAATAATTCCCCTAAACTTAAATTTCATGGTATATTTTAATTACGGTTTTCCAAAAATATTTATTAAGGAGCCGTGCTATGTTTTGTAAAACATAATAACGCACGAAACGAATAAAAAGGGGATTTTTTTTTATATTTTTAGAATTTTATTCGCAACCATAGGGGGCAATGAAATTGTTTCTACTGATAAAATGATCTCACATCAGTCACAATATTTCCAAATAATTATTATTAAGTTTTTTCTAAAAATATATTCTTATAACACTCATCCCATTCTTGAGGAAGAAAGTGTTTTATAAAGTATGAGCTTTAACACCAGGTGGTATTCCTTCTTATTTAAAAAGAGTTGCAAAAGTCAAGCGTAATTCCAAGTAGACATACATTAATCTAGAGCTGGGGCATTAGCGTCAGCGACCTTTGTTCTGCTCCTCTTACGTGTCAGTAAAGGGGACGGTGAGTGGATCTCTCAGTGAGAGGTAGTCCTCAGCTCCAAAAATGTGGAGTGTGGAGCAATGGACCTTGCAAAGCCGTTACTTTTTCATCTTCTTTGCTGGTGATTCCAGTGAGTTTACATGCCGGTCATCTCTCCCATTCGTTCCCTCTCTCCCTCCTGATATTCAGTGAACAGTCCCTTTCTCGTGGTGTGTGGAAAACGTTTTAGTAAGTTACAGAGGAATACTGCGAATGCCCGAACACAGATTTCTAAACAAGGAGAAGCTTTTGCTTCTCGACAGTCACAAATCTGAAGAACCAATACATCGACTTTAATTCTACGGTTCAAAGACCTCCTATATTACAAGCAGGGTATGTATACATCAAAGAATTGGCAAGGTTTCTTCTTTATTTGCTTTCAAACAAAAGCATGCATGGATGATATGTCTTGCTTGAATAGCTCGTGTTATAGTCAAATCCTCCACTGGGCGGCTTCTCTTTGTATCTCAACACAATAACTGGACATTTTGCTTTTGCATCGGAAAACTTCTGTATTTGTTTGAACTCGCTAGGGAAGGAATACGACGTGAATGTTTTATCTTACGTTTCTTCCGTACTCATCTCTTGTTTGTCTACTACAGCGTCACATCGATATATCCAGGATACGTCTGTCTCTCAGCCTGTTCAGTTCTGAAGGAATTGCATTGTAGAATCCTGCACACGAATTCTCTTTGTTTGTTCTCCTGACCTCGATATTCAAAGTGACACGAGATCAACCTTTAGTAACAGACATGCCAAATATTTCTGAAAGAACTGTTAAAACTTGGAATCCTGATGTCCTAGTACAACACAAACTTAAGGGAATACAGATGTCGTTTTTGCAAATTTAGTAAAATATCGATATTTTCGCTTCTGGTGCAAAACGCACTTTACTTTAAACGTTATATATGCCAAGTTTTAATCTCCTAGAGAAAATGTAATACATGTTTGGACGTCATTTAAAGTATACTCTATCCAGGTAAATGATTGATGTGCATTTACAAATTCCAGTATTTTTATCAAATTGCCATTTAAAATCTTTTACTATATAATATAGCTAGAGATTTGAAACTTTCCAAAATGTCATTAAGAGTTTGGGTAATAAAATATCCCATTGCAATTTTTATATTGGCCATAGTTTACTTTTGAAAATACTTACTAATAATTCGTTTCATGTGAATATTTTACACTTTGCTCTATAAATCATTTTAAAAGAAAAAATTTCACTTTATGCACATTTGATTAGACTATTTGTTGCAAAGGTATTAGGGAGCGTAACAATAAAAAATCTGATGTGCTGAACTCGCATGACTTTCTCTACTATTGTACTAACTATTCTTACAAACTCTTATTCCTCAAACTGTTTTATGTTAGCCGAGATAGATAAACGTTTGCAGAAAATACCTTATTGTTTATTTCCTTGTATGTACAAGGGGATTCCCCTAGGGGCCTACTTTGGTAGGTACGGGTTAGGCGTACCCGGGGTCCCGAGCCGCTCACCATCATTTCACCCCCTCCATGTTCATTAACGGTGTCATGTGTCCGCGGTACGTTCGTGAGCACCAGTTCCGTGGCCTGGGTCTTACACTGAGCTCCGTGTTAGGCAACGACTCAGTAGCTGTAAATACAGCACTGCGGTTTGTTGCCAGTATCGATTTTGGTAAGCAAGTGTAAGGTTTGCTTTATCTTGGCGAATATTGATTTTTAGGGGTGTTTTTACATGTTATTATTTCGTTTTTTACCTTTTAAAGGTTTTATCAGCTTACGGTTTTAGCAAGTTGCGCTTTTACCAGCTTTTAACTTTTAACTGTTTTAGCTCTCGTTTTTAGTTCTTTTAACATTTTTTAGTTATTTTAACTTTCGCTTTTTAACTTTTCAGGGTGAGGTTTGACTGTTTGCTTGCTTTATTTTTGGACTTCGGGCCCTAATGACCTAGTTATAGACGGGTCCTTAAACAACACTCACTCGCGGTACAAGGGGAATACAGTAGCCTTTGAGCGATAGTCAACTGTGTTTAGAGTGGTCCCTATATGAAGGGTTTGAAACTCCGTTCTCGTTACACGACCAAGACACAAAAAACTGGATGACAACCTTTCATTTGAGAAAAGTTTAATCATTACAGAACTCACAGAAATAACAAGGAATATGTCAAAAATGTTTCACAAAAAAGATGCATTTAAAATAAATTGTGTGTTTTAACGAGATTTACATTTTTGAACAGTAAGATTTAGTCTGTCTCTTACGGTTTACCAGCTATGCAGAAGTCATAAATACTTCATTACCTATACAGGAGAAACTTCAAAATATACATTTCATTTGCCAATGTATCAAACATGTGGTATTTTAATCAAAATCGTTAGTCATTTTTGAGCAAATCAAAATGTTTGAAAAATATTCTTTGTAAAGTGTAGTTTAGGGTGGGGAATGTTCTTAAAAACGTTTTTGAGTTATGCTGTTCACAGACAGACCCAGACACACACACACACACACACACACGCACAGACACACACACAGACACACATACAGACACACACACGCACGCACGCACACAAATGAACCTTTTTCTAAAATTGTGTTTTTTTGTTTTGTTTTTTTTTTTTTTTTTTTTTTTTTTTTTTAATTCAGGGGGCCTCAAAACATATTTCCACGAAATCTCGACATGGAATTTTTGGGCGGAATACAATACTTCCTGTACTTATATACGTAGTAGAGAAAGTAAAATTGACATCTTAGGTTCAATAGCTGTCATATGAAATAGCTTTTGATTAAAGTTAATAAAATTGAAAGAGATTAATATCTCTAGAATGTAATTAGCTATAGAACTGAAGTGCTGTACAGTCACTTCTTCAATTGTTAGTAATGCCTTTGAAAATAATTAAGTCTTTATCTCTAATACTTTCATTACTTTGGTGTCCTCTTGAACAAAACGGAATAGCATTGGCTTTTTTTCATCCTCCTTTATATAGAGTAACCAATCGTTACAGGAGCGGAAGCTTTATAATCTTTCCTTCCTTCCTTCCTCTCTTCCTCCCATCCTGCCCTTGTTGTCACAAGGAATATACAAAGGTTGCTCGAGAGATCAGCAATTGAAAAAAGATTTTGTTCCGAAGAATTCTATAATGTAAGATATCTGGATACTAACGACCAGTTAGAGCAGCTCTTAAAGCAACTGGCTTCAAGCTACCGACACACAAACAATGTTTCACTATAATAACGTAAACAACAGCGGCAAAGAGTCACTGCTCCAGGTAAAGATGGTCTCGTGATTGTTGTATGCAAACGCCAATATGCTACAGGAGCTGGGGATGGTTTAGAGCCTGTGACTCACTGCGTTAAGTCCAATAAGACTCCAACATTCTTTTCGTTCTTAATTTAATGCTTGAAAGAAATATCCGCACAGTAACGGCGGAAACTAAGCTTTCTATTTCAGTTCTCGATTCGAGAGTGCGATATAGTACGCCATAAACAAATTCTGTAGAATTTTCACTCCCTCAAAATATTGTTTAGCATGTATAAATATGCTAATTTTTAATGCTGGTTATGCATATGGAAATACCTGGGGAGCAAAAATCCTCCGAACGGGCTGAGCGTTGTTTTGCCTCTCAGCGCTCGTTGCGGTCTACTGCTATCACAGAAAGGCGCAGATAAAACCATACAGCATTTTTAAAACAGCGTTTAAAGGCTTATGAAAGGAGATGCTGAAACTGGCCACCGCCGTCCATACATATATTTTTTGGCACCTCTTTAGGAAACTATGCATCACTCGCCGTAGTTCACGTTGAGAAACGCTGACAGTTTCCTGGGGGATATTTTGTTTTAATTCTCCCAGGGTGTGTGGGTTTGTCTTGTACACTTTAAGATTTAAGTTACCTCAAAGACAGAAATAGGAGAGGGTTAGGTCGAGGGACCGAGGGGATCACAAATCTGTACTAATAATTCTGTCCTGAAACACACTTTTAATTGTTATCATCGATAGATTAACTTTATGAGCTGTTACAGTCTTGTTGAAATAAAGACAAAAATCATGCTTCCTGTCTTTTAATTCTCTAAAAAGGGGACAAAATTATAGTTCGGGCGTCAACTGTTCAGTCGAAAAAAATTGACTCTATAAATCAGAACCTAATATTGTTCATGAAGTACCCCTTCATGACGAAAAATGTGGTGTATTGTGCGCCATTAGCAGAGAAGTTTACTTTTTGTAAATATACTACAAACCTAAGGTTTCTCATTGCATCTTCCTCTCTTCATTCTCTCCTCAATGTGCAACATCCACACAGGTATCCGAGATCATTAGGGGAGGGAATCGTGAACGAAAAATTTGAGGGTCCAATCCCAAAAGGTCCATCCTCCCTGAGTCGTTTTCCCTTTATCTTCTTCTTCTTCTTCTTCTTCTTCTTCTTCTTCTACATCTCCTCCTTTTTCTCCTTCCTCTTCTCCTTCTCTTCCTTCTTCTCTCAAGTCATCATAACTGTAAAATACCTGGAACTATCTTGAACTTACGACTGGAAGTTCCTTCCCAGAATGATTCTAATTATGATTTAATTTCATTACAATCAGTATCCATGATGCTGTCTGCAGTAACAGCGGGCGTTAAACACTACTCAAAACTCATAGTTGAATGTACATGTCATGTGATGTTTTGAGAAGGCAATAAATGTTTCTTCTAATCTTGTAGAAAGATTGCACTAAGTGTATCAGCATCAGCTTGTATGTATCAGCTTAACACCTTCTCCTGCCTACCTACCTACCTACCTATGGTAGAGGAAGTATTGTACCCATTCGAAAGTTTGGTATAGAAATGCAAGCATCTATTGCAGTCTTCTGAATAGTACTAACTCAAAAAAGAAAACTCGAATGAACCGCAAGTTTGTATTTAAGTCCAGCTTATTGGAATGATGCTTCATGAAACTTTTCACGGAATTCCCCGTCCTAAACAGTTCTTTACATGCAATAATTTTCCTTTTTGATTATTTTTCTTAAACTCCTTTAACGATTATATTACTAAAATGTTAGAGAAATTGAAGCATATATCTTGAAATTTTCAGAAATATTCTATGAAATCCCGAAATTGCATTTTCCATCATATTCTGTATAATTGGAAATCCATGAGAGACAAAAACTTACTGTTAGAGCTTTTTACCCTTTTATGTTATCTAGTAAAGTCCTGTTCATTCGAAATTCATTTTGTGTTGTGGAATTAATAAAGCAGAACAAACAATAGTTACTAAGACTCGAAAGTTGGGACCTTATGTGTCTAAGCGAAGGGTAACATCTACTATCGCAGTGGTAATTTCACTAAAGGTTATGTTACCTTTGTTTATGTTACGTTTACTACACCACGATGACAATTTCAAATAACTTTCTTGTCATGTGATTGGCGCATCAGATTTTCTTCTCTTTCATATGAACTCGTTACTACGAATTTCCGAAGTTGGCCCTCTATAGATCTGCAATAAATACTTGAATATGGTATCTACATATATGGAACTAGAGGCGTGTTACTAAATCTGAATTCATTTCTAGACAAATAATTTCGTGAATGCGTAACATATATAGTACGTTTTATATAAATACTATTATATATGATATATATTATATAATATGTGACTTGTGTGTTGAGAATGAGCTGTTGTTGTGTTTAACGCCCGCTTTTACTACTACGGCACCGCAGGCGGTGACACTGATGATACATGAAGATGGAGCACCGGTGGAATGAGATGGCGGGGGAAACCGGAGTACCGGAGAAAACCCGCCCTGACGCCGCTTCGTCCACCACGAATACCACATGCGGGTACCTGGGATCGAACCCGGGCCGCCTAGGTGGTAGGCGAGCGCTCTAACCGCTCGGCCACGGCGCCGCCTGAGAATGAGAGATTAATAAGAAACATTAGATAAAGAATGCTTTAAGGTCTGAATACTTATGCGTATAGGAGCTTCTTTGTCATTTAAAGTCGTGAATAAAAAGTGGATATTTCACAAAAAACCAGCCATTCACGCTGCTTGAAGTTTTAAGGCAGCGCACGGAAGCAACCGTAGGTCCCGAATGTGCGCTTGTATAGGCGGGAACAAACTGGTTCGTTACGGAGACAGATCAATGAGAATGGTTCACCACCACCTCTGACAATAGCACCAACACACTGTATAGGTCACTAATTACACCTTGAAGCAGTCACATATATGCCAAAAATACTTTTACCATAAAACTGCAGATATTACAGGTGTTGAGAGGCGTGGAGGGACAGTGTTTGCCTTTTCAAGCTAGCAGTAGTGTTTTAATAAGCAAACTATTAGTAGCTTCGCCATAGGAGGGAGCGAGGGGAGGGGTATTCTGTCCTTAAAACGGGTCCAGCACAATATGCTTTGCATTTGGAGACAATGGCTTAAAGTGCCTTAAAGAGATTTCATGGCGTTATATAAACGAAACTAAGTACTGTTTACACCTTTACATTTAAATAACAATATAATGGGTGCAGAAAAAATGTAGAAGATTACAGAACACGAAGGCAGTACCAAAATAAGCTGTTGAGAATGGGAACAAGGGATTGCAGAAGCTTTATTACTGAGCTTCATACGCTATTAAACCCTTCACGTTAAACATCCAACTGTTTGTGGCATGTCAGCTGTAAACAAAACGCATTCTTGTACAGGACTAGTCACTTTCACTAGGTGTGTTCGATTTTTAAACGGGACCTGTTCCTCTTTGTCCGCTGTGCGAGAAACTTTTGTCGGTCCGTCACGTGCTGCTAGAGTGTGTTTCACTAACGCACCTTCGAGACTCTCTACAACTGCCTATAAGACTTGCAGAGGTCTTGGCGGGCGATAAACAACCGGTCAAAAAGATTTTACTGTTTGTTGGAATGATAAATATTAATCTAAGGATTTGGTCTTTTAGATATTGAGATTTTATTCCATTTGGACCCTCTTCATTTTAATTTTCATTTTTATCTCATTTGTTTGTTACGTTTACCTATATTTTTGCTTTTGCTGGTGTTTTTATTTTATATTGACATTTATCTTTGGTTTTTGTCATGATCCACTTTATAAGGGCGCTGACGACCAAGTAGTTAATCACCCTTAATTCTACATCATCATCATCATCATCATCAGCAGCAGCAGCAGCAGCAGCAGCAGCAGGAACAGCAGGAGCTTCTAGGTGTGTTTGATAAAATGAATAACATTATGTTTGTTAATCATGGTGACAATTACCAAGATTATATAAGGGCCGCTGGTGCACTAGTCAATCTGCTGGAATGGGGCTGTCGCTTTTAGAAAAAACATTAGTCTGGACGGGTTTGCACCCGCGATCTTGGGATCAGCAGGCCAGAGCATAACCGTTTGTGCTACTCAAACCGACAGGTGTGTCTGATAGGAAGCCTACCGTATGATACGGTAATACTGAAACTCCCCTTATTCAGTACAAAAAGTACCCAAATGTAATGGTTAGTTTCATATTGTATGCAGTGCCTATTAGTTGAGATAGTAGTTACACGCTTGTTGTTTGAGTTACGTTTCATTTTGACTAGAGCTGGTTACTTTCATGCAGAACTCCTGTTACACGGTAACTGCGCCCCATGCGCCTAACTTCAAAATAATTAGTTGGGCACTGCCTTTCTGCTCTAAAAATGTCCGTTTATTGTTATTCTGCACCCAGTATGATACTATTAGCTTGTGATGGCGATATTGTGTGAAACTTATTCCAGATTAATAAGCCAGTAATATTGTATTTCCTATAGTCGGATTTTATTACCTTGTAACTTTCAGTCACTCTGCATAATTTATTGAAAAGCATCACAACTGGTAATATGTATTTATTGTCCTTTCGTGGAATATGTAACGCAAGAGCCCCAAAAATGATGTTTATACTATCTCACGTGTATCTTATTTGGATTTCCAACTAAATAATTAAAAGAAGGACAAGCTGCAATTTAAAGTATAAGCATTTAAAAATGAATTTATTTCCCTAGTATTTATCTAGTTATGTATTTATCTACTTATGTATTTACTTATTGGCGGCTCGTTTTCGATCCCAGGGACCCGCATGTGGTATTCGTGGTGGACGAAGTGGCGTCAGGGCGGGTTTTCTCGGGGTGCTCCGGTTTCCGCACCAATCATTCCACCAATTGCTTCATTATCACCTTTCAATCATCAATTTCACCTGCATCTCATATCATTCTCTTCCTCACTCTCATACCTTGTGCTTGGCTGAGCACTCGCTTCCAGGTCTTCACTCTGTCTGGTCCATAGGTTCCAGTGCTCCCCGACAGGCGTCTGACCCTAGGCGCTGGCTTGTAAGAAGTATTTACATATTTATCTTTCCGTTTATTTGTCTATTTATTTATCCAATTTATTTATCTATTTATCTATTTATTTACCTATCCAATTATCTATTTATTTCTCTATTTACTTATCTACTTATTTTATTTGTTTATTTGCTAAGCTGTGTAGAGGTGAATATGACTTGTGTTCAGCCCTGGCACTTTACCAGTCATACTCATATTTTTACAATATATTTGTTTTTTAAACGTATTTACTTCGCTATTTCTATTTTATAGCACGTCTCCATTTACCGTCCATATCCATTTCTTTTTCCCTTTTTTAAAGAATGTTCCTCTTTTAATACCTTCTTTCTGGAACGTTTGTTATGGCTGTATTTCTATCTTCAACCATTTCTTTCTGACATAATCCTTTCTCCACATTTCTGTTCCTTTACGTTTAAAAATTTTGTATTCTATATCTTCGTTTTTAGTACATAAGTGACATTGTTTTTGTGGGATAACTTTCCTTAAACCTATTAATCTCCATACACCTATTCTCAACCATGCAATGCCTTCTCTCTCATTTTTTTGTCATGTCTATGTATTTTTCCCTTCGCATAAACTTTTCATCGGTATATCAACTAGAGATCTCTTTTCAGCAACCTCACTAAATATTTTTGTGTATCTATGTCAGAGGAAGGTATCGGTGCTGTGACGTCAGCTCACTCAGCTTACATGCTCCCATCGAAAGTCAGTTGAATGTGTGACGTCACAGCGGGGAAGAGGAAACTGCGTGCGCGACCTCGTAATTTTAATGCTGACTGTTTCAATTACGGAATAGTCACAGATTATAAATAATTACATTTCGGCTTTATGCCATATATATAAATTCTAGTTTATGTGAACAGTCATGTTATAACGCAAATAGAACAGAAATTATAACTATTTTGCCTGAGCTAGAGGAGAGCTATAGACAGGACAATTAGGTGGACATTTTCCGACATTTGCCGTTTCGCTTTTCTTTAACTAGTTTGTCAATGTTAGGGCGTAATGTACGGCACATTTGTAACCGAAGACTGCATGTTAGATTGTGATCTCACAATATGCTTCAGGATTTTGAGTTAGAAAGGTTCATAACTCAAAAGAATTGTTCGCGCACATACGTAGAACCAAACATACATACGTGCAGCAAGGGCATACAACCTCCGAAATTTGGTTTGAGGAACATTCTTACAAAAATCAGCCAAGTATTCCTTGTTGTGTTTATATCTGTCCCTCAGTAAATCGTCGCAGTGTAAATTTATCAATTTAATTTGCTACCTGCTAGAAACAAATAACATCCAATGAATACGGGGTCGCAAAGATCTGAAACGTAGTTGACAATATTTCTACATCTTGAAGCCTGGTCTCAAACTAGTGTGAATCACGGGAAACTGAACACAAACACAAACCCACTACACACAACACTACACAACGTCAACACAAAATAAAAACAAAATTCGCACTAACGCCGTTAAGATCCGTCACACAACAAATAAAAAACCTCAGACTAGGCTGAAGAGGGTTCTCCCTAAATAGCCCGGGCGTGTTGTAAACATGCCCAAATTTTTCATATTCATTCAGTTTCGTGCAAGTAGCACCGCTGATCTAGGCAGCATAGCAATACACCGCCCTCGCTGACGTCACGCGACGTACAAGCTGGCTCTTCGTTTAAAGACGTCACACGGCCCGAAGTTGCCTTCCCCTGATCTATGTCCTCGCATCTTTTTCTTGTCAATTTCCAGAACTCGTTCACAGTATTTTCTCTTCTCCATATCTCTCCTAACCCATTACTTTCCAAGTTACTCTTAAGACAGTTTAACCAACCATTTCTCTTGGTGTTCTAGACACTGTTTTAGCAGGTTCCCTTCTTCTCGATTCAAAATTCTATACATAAATTTCAATGCCCCTTCCATCATTTTCCGCTTGGTTGCCACTCTGCCCAGTTCTATTTGCGCTACCGGCCTGACACTTGTATTTGGTAACCCAAGCGAAAAAACTAATTAGCAAAGCAACAACTTTTAACACAGAGAGGTGTGCTTTATTTTTAGAACTGACTGCTCTGATATCTACATTTCACTGATTCCAATTTCTACAACCATAAGCACTTGTCGCACTATAGGCGCAGAAGCTTAACCCAAAGAACGGCCGCTTTTCCAAAATGTCCAACAGTTTTCCCAGATCCTTCAAGTGAATTTGATGTTTTTTTCGCATTTAATGATCTTCATATTTTAAAAAGTATAGATTGCTCTGCATGATGAATTTTTCAATTAAAGACGTTTTCCAACCTCGCCCATAGCTACATTTGTGGGGTAAAGTTTAATTTACATAGACATATAATTGCAATCTGTATCACGGACAGAGAGATCATTGAGGATTTTTACCTACGATGTGCATATTTTCATTGTTTCAATACCACAATTAAAGAAATAGAAATTATAAGACCAATTTTTATTCAGAATGTCCGAAGAATGTGACCACCTGATAGCTTTTCCTAGTCTAACTTACACAACGTAAAACGATTTATCTGAGTCACGTAACTGTGTTGCATTTTGAGAAAGGGATACCTATAACACCAAAATACTAATTTATGAGTAAAAAGCATGCACAAACGTTCTCACATTTATACACCAATGCAGATTTAGAACCTAACAGCTATAATAGAAAACCGACGCAAGATTTAGTCATACCATTAGAAATGTCTTGAAAAATACATACAGATGGAGGGTGCTTTCAGAAAAATAGCTTCGATGGTACCGGAAAATTTGCTGTCCATGCAGGCTACAAAAACAAAAATGGCGTAAACCAAACACCTAATAAATAGAATAAATCACGTGCTTGAGAATTTACTTGTCAAATAGGGTAGAATGAGACTGAACAATTCAATGCCATGCCTAAGATTTGAACAGTGCGGACGGACGGAGACCGGAAGATCCTTGGTTTAAATCCCCGCTATAGTACTGAATTTTTTAGTCTCATTCAACCGTTTACAAACTTTTCCTGCACACAACTTATGTGTAGAAGAACATTGCACTACTTGAAGTTAAAATATCTTCTGCGTTACATACACACGTCTTCCTCTTCCCACTATCCCTTATTACTGGGTGCATAATTTATTCTCACGAAAGCCTATTTTTGTATCTACTTCATTTTAATCGACATAAACCTTTATAGAAACAGACCTGTTGAGTAATACCGAAATGGAAAAAGTGGTGGTAATTGCGAAGTCAAAGGGAGATACCGCTGACAATTTCATCCAATTCATTAACTGTTCTGTTTACATTTAATAGAAGTTGGTCTTATTTAACGAAACTGCAGACCTGTGCAAACAAATTTGTTCAGCTGAATGATGGCGCAATTCAATAGACGTGCAATTAAACCCAACAGCTCGTCACAAAAGAAAGAAAAACCTCTCCATAGTGTACTCTTTATAAAATGCTGGTTGAAAAGACGCCTATTGTCAGCAGTGGATTCATGATGGAAGCTTATTCCTCGGCTCTTTCTGAGGAATATTACGCTGGCATTTACTTCCAATATATCTAATACTGTAAGATTACTGATAAAGTTTGACTTGACTCAGATTTGAAAAGTTCAAATCTTTAAGTCAGGTCAGCACAACCCTAAACGATTGGACTACAAGAGAAACGAAAAGTAGTAAAGGAGTAGACTGAGAATAAAAGGTTCAATGGCATAGACGGGATTTGAATTATGGACTTCCGGTCTCCGCTCGGTTGCTCTAACCACTAAGCTACCATGGCCAACGTACCGACACAATATTAAATTCTCCAACTCACTCGCATTTTTCCGGTGAACCACATAAGGGGATGTCAAATACATACGAGATAAATGCTAATGGCAACTTATTATGATGTAAGTACTTAAGTCCTAGTCTTCATAGTTTAACCAACTGTAAGGAATTAGTTATTCTTCCACAATTTTTTATTCTCACCCCACCCCTTCACAACCTTGTCTTACCCACGGCTAATGTTGGAAGAACTCAATTTCCAAACGAAAGATAGTTGATAAGGATTTATATTACTCGCATAATTTCAAAGTAGCTTTCTAAACTCGAATGTCAAATTAATATAATTTACCCTCCCCGTAGTTTTAGAAATTCTTGTACAATCATCTACATTACGGCCAGTCGATCTCCGGCCCTGATGTTTTGCAGTTGCATTGAGTTGGACGGGGAAAGCTAACTTTGCCAATGTATAGTAATGAGTTCCAGAAAATGGATTCTCAAAATGAGCTTAAGAGTGAAACTATGAGGCATATATTAAGCTCAAGACATTGAAATCCACGTTTCTGATTTTATTTTCCTGCAGTATCTTCGTTACAACAGTATTCTTTTTACTTTCTCTACTGGTAAGTAGCGGAAGTATTGTATTCCACCCAAAAATTCGATGTCGAGATTTCAGCGGGAATACATGTTTTGAGGCCCCCTGAATCCAAAAAAAAGCATTTTTAGAAAATGTTCCGTGTGTGTGTGTGTCTGTGTGTCAGTCTGTCAGTCTGTCTGTCTGTCAGTCTGTCAGTCTGTCAGTCTGTGAACAGCATAACTCAAAAACGGAAAGTCGGTTAAAAACCAAAGTTAGTATTTGAGTTTAATATCTTTCAAGGATGTAACACGAAGATTTTGAAGAAAATAGCCCCACCCTAAACTACCCTTTACGTGGAAAAATTTTTGAAAATTTTGATTTTCTTGAAAATGGCTCTAACGATTTTTATTAAAATGTCGTATGTTTGAGATATTTTGATGACAAATGAAATGTATATCTTGAATTTTCTGGCTATAGCCCCTGTAGTCGTATTTACTCTGGACGACTTTTGCATAACTGGTAAACCGTTAGAGATAGACCAAATCAAACTATACAAAAATGTAGATCTTGCTAAAATACACTATTTATGTCTGAATAAATTTTCTTGCAGGGTGTACCATTTCGGAGATATTCCTTGTTATGTGTGTGAGTTTCGGAAAACTTTGAACTTTAGCGAAATGGATCATCGCTGTTCATTTTTTTTTTTTTTATGTGTCAAGTGTGCAAAGACAACAGAATCTCAAACATGTGACTATCGCACAAAGCCTACTATATTCTAACATTCCCTTTGCACCTGCAACAAAATAAGCAATAAGATAATTTGTACAAATGTTTGTCTCAACTAACAAGAAAGAAGATATAGGAATAAGAGTTTGTAAGAATGGTTAGTACAAGAGTAGAGAAAGTCATGTGAGTGCAACACATCAGATTTTTTAATGTTATTCTTGCATCTGTTATGAGCGGTAATTGCCCCTATTGGCAATGCTGGAAGTGACTAGCGCACCGGATGTTAAAATTTTCTGCTAGCACCAATAAGCAGTCTCGCTGCTGGGCGTGGCTTCCAAATGTAGCACAGTGTTGCCAACTCCGGTTTACGAGGACCACGTGGTTTCCGTTGCTTTGGTGTTTATGTAGGCAAGTTTGTAAACAATTGTAAACAATTTTATGCGTGCGTGAATTCCGATGTTAGTGTTTCTCTCGTTATTATCATTGTTAGTGTAATAATATGGCTAATGGTTCGCCCGAATCGAAGAAAAGAGATGGAGTCCAAGCTGTGAATTTATATTCAAGCTTCGTCAGTACTTTTGAAGCAGCGGGGCAGTGGTGGATTCCTCCTAGCTTTTACCAAGGTTATAGAGTCTGTGACGCATTGAAAGTGAGAAAAGCACTGTGAAAAGTGTGACCAAGAAAAAGTGCCCAGTTGAGTTAGTATGCCCTCTGCAGTTCTGCATGCTCCCAGAAAACCAAAGCCTAGGGACAGCCCTAAAAACTTCACTTGATGCATTTCAGAAGGATGCAATTAGGCACCAGTTGTATGTTTATTTTACACCACGTTGCCTGGTCTCGAGAAACGTCAGAGCCGGAGATCCACTGGCTGCACTGTATAATATTTTATAGTTGTAATTTCGTACAGCCCTGACTACTACTAACAAAGTATGAAAACTTCTGATATTTTCTCCAGTGGATGTGGAACATCGGCGAAACCTCCTTAACTTCCCCCGGGAGATTTTTAAGCTCTGAAAATGCCGGTGAACAACCTGACGATGAAGGAATCATTAATCAAAGGGTTAGGTATTTTTTAGAAATTCAGAGCAGGTGATATTTTTAAATCTTATATTTTCTAGGTGATCCCTTAGTTGATCAATAACACAAAACCTACACATTTTTTTTTACATAATATCTACATGTATCCTTAACAAATACAACGAAATAGAGATAAAGCTGGTAAACATGAAGGTATCTCATTCTCAGCCGCCCGTTAACCACCTTGGAAGAGATGCATAGACGAGGACCACGGAAATAAACAATACTCTGATTTGGAAAGATAGAATCACACTGAAAACTTCAGTGCCAAAGGACGGATTTCAACTGCGGATCCTTCTATTTCCAGCCGGTTGCTCTATCCAAATGACCTATCGATTTATGCGAAAGAACAACTAATTATCAATATTTTTATTTGTTAATTATGAAATATTGGTTGTCTGACTTGTAAAGTTAACTAGACACAAGTTTCTCTCTTTGTACGATTATTACCCAAGAATTCATTGCTACATTCCATAAGCATTAATTTTTACGGAAAATTAGTATCCTAACCACTGTTTGACATTGATGGTTAAAAACATTGCTTGCAGTATGTATTTTATGCTCTGAATATGTGGTAAAAACAAATTATGTGTATTTGGACATTGATAGATGCATTGCCTTAACAAGCCGTCTGGTAATATCCTTCGTAGCTGGTACAAAGCAAGGCTGTGTCTGTGATGGAAAGAGCAACAGACAACCTGCGCATCAGACGAGAATTTGGAGAAGAGTCACAATGGATTTCTCGCGGAGTACTGAACAATCTATGCGGCGGGTGAGTCGAGAGCTAGCAATTCCAGCAATGATAGTTTGGAAGGTATTAAGAACGTGTTCCACCTTTACAGACCTACTTAAGTTGCGACGGAGAATTTCTGCAGCAATAGAATCAGTTACACCATACATACTAACGTCAATGTGGTAAAACATGGACTACCTTCTTTTCCATGCTGAACGCTTGTGAAAGTTACCACAGTACAAATTATAATTTTCTTCAATGTAACCTATGACCCAAAATTATTTTTTACGCCGCAATGAAAGTATGAGCTTAAAACTCCTAAAATCATTTGTGTGCATCCTACATAACGATCTTGTAATACCACCTTCTATTTATTTGTTTGGAAAAATAATGGTTATCACATTTCAGATGAGGGAAGCAATGATCTATGTGTAAAAAAAAATTGTGCATATAATGGACATTAAAAGTATAAATAACTATAAAATAAAGGTGTGGAATAAAACATAGCTTCAACCATTATGTCAAAATTTTGAGGCGATTTCTGCCACATACATCTTAGAATCAGTTATTCATCTATATTGAAAGTTATCGTTCAAAGTTCAGTTATAAGATTTGAAACCAACACGCAATAATTAATGACAGCCAGAGATGTTATGAAAAGTTCACTTAATTCCATTATACGTACAAGTAATAAACTCCAAGAAAACACATAAAGAAAACGCAGATAAGTTATTTGTTACTAAATTAAATATATGATTAGCAATAATGAAATAAAAATAAAATGACTATTGAAATAGTTTGTCCTTGACTTATGCTTCAATGGAAGGTAATTTCAACTATTCTTGCAAAGGTAGGTAAAAACAAAAAACAAACAAAAAGAAACATAAAAAACTAATGCGTTGCATTCTTATGGCTTTTTCTAAATTGTTCTTCTACATATATTCATACAAACGCTTCTATCTACTTCATGTTAATTGAAACAAACATTTGCAGAAATGATCGTATTAGATATTTCCTTGTAGGCTAAAGGAGATTATGGGGATACAGTGGTTACTATGTAATGGCTTTGAAATCCCATTCTCTTTGCAAACCAAGAGAGAGAAAATTGGCGAATTGAATTCAACATAGGGAAGTTATCTACGGTTTAAATACAATAGTTATGTGAGGTTAAAATTTAAATACGTGATTTGGAAGATTCATTTTATTTGCTACTTGATAGTTGAGCAGAGAATACCGTCTGGTGTATTCATACAGTGATGTGTTTACTTTTCCAGCGTGCAGTGCCCCGAATTACATAGAGGGGCCCTTGTTGAACTCCTTATTGATAACATTTGTCGTAACTGTACTTATTTTGGAGATTTAGTGACCACGCAGTTCTGTAGCTGATACCTCCCCCTCCCCGATAGGATTAGTTAATTTATCCTGATGCACTAGTGCTATCAGCATGAGAAGCACCTACGCCACAGTTCCCCGAAGCTGTAGGTGCTCCGCGCTACGGATGAATCTGATTACTCTGCCTACTCTCTGGAAATGATGTACGGACCGTGAAGCTACCTGGAACCACCTACGATAAGTCTGACCCATTAGATGGGGACATGTATTTAGAAACTAATCCTATCCCACACGCTGATTACTTGATATGTGCATTAGCTGCTGCTGGTTCCCCTTTTTCACTGTGTGCTTCTACTGTAATAAATCCTGTTTCTTCATTTTCGCATCCAGACACTGTTACCTATAGTAACAACGTTATCTCCCAGCAGAGTAACAGTAACAGGTACACTATTACTGCCCTTAGGTCTTATTACTCTTAATTGAAGGTCTAGGCAAGAACACTGGAATGTTGCATTCTGAGCCAATTGGTAGGGTATTTTTAATTATGTTCCAACATTCAAATCTAAGGTAGTCAAAAGGGTCCACACTGGAAGGAACAGGCTGAAGATCAAACTTCGCTCAACAAATGCCGCTAGTAAACTGGTGCCTACAATTCTAACTTTTCTCCAACAGGCAACCCTCACGCATATACCGAGCTTCCTAGTTCATCGGCAGGGAAATATCCGGAAAGTGGAGATTACCTTGTCGGAGGAGAAAATTTCTAGCTTTATAGAATTTGAATTACCATTGATTTCTGAGCAACGTTTTCCAAATGTAATTCTATGACTCCAGATACATGTGCTACTATACCAGCATGCCAACTGACTATTCGTTCACGTGTATTTGCATTCCATGTAGCTATCACGGAACGCGCTGTCCTGGGCATTCCACTGTCGCAGTAGTACTGGTTTGTGGCAACTGCTTGTGCTTTCATCATCATCAGCTACTGGCAGGCTGAGGTTCAGCCCGACGAATTTTGCTGCGTACCTACCCCTGTTAGGGATTAACCGCAGGTAGGAATGTAAAGGAATGGGTGTTTTAAGGGTGGCTTTGTTTAAGTTTAGGTTGGTGTAATTTAGAAGAGAGTTTTATGCACCTTGACAGCTGACTTGCAGGATGCAGCAAGGTCTGCATCCTGGTGGAGAAGTAAACAGGTTCTAAAGTTGAATGATAAGGTATTTGTGTTTACAATTTTGAATTTTGATTGGGGGGGGGGTGAAATTTTGGGAGTAGATCAACTCTCTGTAGGGGTTTTTATTTAGAGCTCAGCCTTGGCTGCTGATGGGTGTTCTCCGTGGTTATGGGGTGTGCCCGCAAGCCATGCCCTAAAACGCGTGTTGAGGGGTCGTAGTCCCAAGAGACCTAACCAGGGCGATTTGGTGGTTTGGTATTTTGGCGTACAATTTTGCTGCCCGGCACCTAATTTCATCCTCCACGTATGGAAGAGATGAGGCTTCGTAAAGTAGTCTCACGGGGAAGGGTAAGGAGACAGAGGAGATGGACCGGAGTCCTCTGTTCTGTGCCCTTTGGAGCCACAGGAACCAGGCTAGCTGCTGCCATACCCCACAGTTCACAAACGTTAAGCATGAGGGGGATTATAAGCGCCCGGAAGAGGTGTAACTTTAGGCGGACTGGCATATCGGACCTCAGCATAGGGTATAGGGAGGCAATAGCCCCCTGCGTCCTCGTCGAGAGATTTCTGATGTGTCCGCGGAAAGTTAGACCTCTGTTCAGTTTGACTCCTAGGTATGTGCTAGAGTTTGTCCACTCGATCCTTCGGCCTCGAAATTGGAAGGTGGGGCAGTTTGCGGTGATGCCGCGCCTCGTGAGGAGGATGGTTGGCTCTAGTCCGGGTTAGCGGACATTCGCCAGCGCCGACATCACTCTTGGACGAGGCGGAGGTGTCTCTGTAAGGTGCTGAAGGCTCTGATGATGCGTTTATTGGTACGGTATAGCAATACGTCATCAACGTATTGAGCTATACTGACCTGTGGTTGTAGTATATGTCTGCCATGAAGACGCCGAAGAGCGTGGGCGACAGCAGTATAGGGTCTTCGGGGACTCCGCTTCTTATTGGCCTAACTGTTGATGTGCTCCCCGCGACTGTGACTTTCAAGGTGCGGTGTCTGAGGAAGCTGTGTAATATGTGGATTAATTGTATAGGTAGTCCCAGTTAGATTAGTTTGTGTAGGAGCCCTGCGTGCCAGGTCGTTGAGAAGGCCTTGTCCTCAATAATGGGGACAAGCGGTTTAAGATCATCCTCTCGAGAACTTTCGAGAGGGTAGACAGGAGGCTTATGGATCAGTAGTTGGATGGGTGAACCGGGTCTTTCCCGGGTTTCAAGATGCAGATCACCCGAGCCTCTCTCCACTCTCGTGGAAAGTAACCCAGGGTGAGGCACATGTTGAACACCCTAGTTAAGAAGAGCACGGCGTATAAGGGAAGGTGGCGGAGCATGAGGGGGGGGGGGGTAAGCCCGTCAGGTCCCGCCGCCTTTTTGGGTTTGGGGCGCTGGAGTGCGCTCTGGAATTTACAGGAGAGTATTACCGGTAGTCGATCCGCATCCTCCGGGGGACGTCGAAAGAATCGACGCAGATCCCGGCGGATGCGTTCCGAGAAACGGTAGTCCTGGGGGTCGTCTCTTGGACACATGGTACGTTCCAGGTTGTCGTTGAAAACGTTGCCTTTGGCACAGGGTTCATAGACTAGGCCTTGGGTCCCTTGGAGTGGGGAGGTGTATAGGCCTCAACGGTTTCGGAGGCTTTTGGCTATCCTCCACACATCCCCAGACTCAGTGCCCAGACTGGCTATCTTGTCCTCGGTGCTTGCACTCGGTGCTGGTGTAGGCAGACTCTGACCTGTCGGCGCAAGTGCAGTAACAAGGCTCTGTTGTGGGGTGTGCGGTGACTCTGGTACAGTCTTCGTACTGCCCAGGAGCGGCAGATGAGGAGGATTATGTCCAATGAAGGACGTCTGGGTGTAGGGGTGCTGGGGCTTGGACTGTTAGGTTTTGGGCAGTTCGTGTCACAATGGATGTGAAGGATGAGACTGCCACCTCGAGGGTGGGGATGCCTGTGATTCTTGGGTTGGGTGGGATGGAGGTACGGAGGTAGTTGCGCACGCCTTCCCAATCCGGGTGTTGATTTCAGTCAACACCGGATTGTGGTCTGACTGGAGAGCGTTTAGTGATGTGAGGGTGAGATGAAATGGGAAGTGCTTGATGATCACGAAGTCGATGCCACGGGCCCAGAACACGAACTTGGGGGTCCACTTCGTTGAGGCGGATGATTGCTTTGCCTCGTGAATCTGCCCGTCGGCCGCAGTACCAGCACTGGTGCTTGGCATTGAGGTCGTCGGTCAGGTTGGCGTTGGGATAAAGGGCCAGGATGGAGAGATAATTGTTGGACACGAACTGCCTGCGTGGCGAGTGGTACACAGAGACTACCATGTCCTCGGTGCCGTCGAGTTCAATGGTGATTGCCGTGGCCTCTAGGGTTTGAAGAGCTGGGAGCTGGATTGGGCGGTGGACCACGTTCTGGCTGACGAACACCGCTGTTCCGCCTCCAGGGCGGCCTTGACAATCAGTTCTGCGGCAGACGTAGCCCGGAATACGCAAAAGATCATTTTGGCGGAGGTGTGTTTCGCCGACTAGGATGGCTACGAGGGCGTAGGTTCAGGCGAAATGGGATAGCTCGCCCACCTAGCTGGTCAGTCCGCAAGCATTCCAGAACGCGAGCCGAAACGAGGTGCGAGACCTAGTTCGATTGGCCATTCTGAGCGCTCTGGAGTAGAGAAGTCAGGAGGGCAAGCCCTCCATGGCGATCAGCGTCTTCCCAGCTGCATCGCCCGTGAAGAATCTGGCAATGAGGTCGCAGATTCTGTGCCCATGGGACTGCAGAACTAGCTGCACCCACCTGAGCACGTATGCGTGCCAGGGGTTGAAGGTGTGGTGGTTGTGGGTGGCAGTGGTGCAGGTGGAGGCACCTCAGACCTGTCCTTCCGCTGAGGACGTTGAGAATTGGAAGGACCACTCCTCTCCGCCGGCCTGGGTGCAGGTCTGGGCTCCCGGGTCCTCCTTTCCCTCTGCGACAGAGGAGTTGACTGGGTGGGAGGGTTTGCTTGGGCTGGTGTGTCTGTTGTGATTGTTGTGTGTGTTGTCCTCGAGACGTCCACGGAGAGGTCAAGGCGCGCTGGGCACATGGCCCCCTGGAGGGCGCGGCCGCTTGAGGTGCCTGGTGGTGTTCCTGGGCGATGGAGGGAGCCGTAGGCCCCTGCGTTGGTTGTGGGTGCCTGGAGGCGATTACTCGCTTCCGCGTGGGACACCCACCGTAGCAGGCCACGTGTTTGCCCCTGCAATTTGCGCAGGTGGGTTCGTCTGTGGTCACACGAGGGCAGGTCTCCTATGGGTGCGCTTCATCGCAGCGAAGACACCGGAGGTTGCGACGGGAAAAGTGGCTTGAGTGATTAAACCCAAGACACCTGTAGCACTGAGGGGGATCAAAAGAGCTCCTCACTGCCTCCACCTTCACCCGGAGGTAGCAGAGGGCCGCGACACCGTCGATTTTCATCTCCGGGTCGTTCGCCCTGTCCACCACCAGGGTGAGAGGGATTGGTCTCTTCGGCTCACCATTCTCACCCGGCTTTGTGTGTTGTCTCACCAGCAGATTGTTAAAGTTAGCATCTTGCCATAGAGAACATATTTCCAGCGCATCAATAACAACAAGCATCACGCAAGGCTATAGCTCACAATACTACATGGACTTCACCATATATTTAACAAACTCAGCGGGACCGCACCGTGGCCCAGTGGTTAAACCAAAGCCTCTCACCAAAGTGGCCCGGGTTGGATCCCAGGCGACTGGGATTTTCGGTGGACAAAGCGGGGCAGGGGCGGGTTTCCTCCGGGTTCTCCGGTTTTCCCCGCCATCTCATTCCACCACTGCTCCATCTTCATTCCATGTATCATCAATATCACCGCCTGCGGTGCCGTACGTAGTTTAAGTGGGCGTTAAGCACTACAAAACCCGCTCAGCGAACCTAGTCCCAGGCAGCGCAGACCAGGATGTGCAACTTCCCTTGCCATCTGTAACAATTTCTGCTAAAGTAAGACATAATCTATCAGTTTCTCCAGTGGGACACAAACATATTTATACCACGATACGGCATCCTCTGTGTGAATCCTCTGCCGTCTCAAATATCTACTCAGCAGTCACTCCTCTCCGATCACCCGTAATCCTTATTCATCCTCATGACTCGACTTCAACGCTCTCTACTTTCTCAGGTGCAGCACTCGTTGACCAAATACTAGAGTTTGTACTTGAGTTTTCCCCTTAGGCAGCATATTCTTTACAAGTTAGTGTTCTTCGCAATTTTCTCAGACGTTTGTTACAACGTCCATAATTCCAGTACTCCGCCGCCATTAACAATGCTTTTATTATGATACAAGCCCTCTTATGTTGGGGTTGTCTTCCCCTTCATATTAATAGAAGCCCTATTTTAAGATAACATTTCTCTTGCTCTCTTGTCTAAAGCCTGCTTGACACTTGGACCAAATTTCAATATTTGCTTCCACAGTTTACATCGCCAAGATCAAGCTGATGGCTGGGAAAGAGTGAGAATTATTTTTTCGCTACTGAATGTTAGTGTCTATAGAGCATACTCTAGTCTACTCTTTTCAAGCAACAGCGTCAAGGAATTACTCTGCCAGTGTGTTGCCTGTATGAATAGAGAGGGAAAACAAATGCCAGAGAGAGAGAGAGAGAGAGAGAGAGAGAGAGAGAGAGAGAGAGAGAGAGAGAGAGAGAACAGGGAATAAACACGAATAAAGACTTCCCATTTAAGTAAAGTATTATAAAATGTAAACCAATAACAATAACAAAGTGTAGTAAGATTTCGTCTTTCCCTTACTGTTTACCAGTTATGCTAAAGTCATGTTGTATTCAGAGCGCATCTGAGGCTATTTCCAGAAAATTCAATGTATACATTTCATTTGTAATGAAAATATCTTACACACCTTTTTTTCTAAATCAGAGCCACACTTGGGAAATCAAAATTTTCGAAACATTTTAATGTTAAGGATAGTTTGGAGTGCAGAATTTCCTTCAAAATATTCGTGTTGCATACTTGAAGGATGCTGAAATTAATTATTGCTAGCTTTGGTATTTACACTGTTTTTTCTCGTTTCTGAGTGATGCTGTTTCCAGATACACAACACGTCACACGCACACACGCACGCGCACGCACATGTACACGCTACGCAGACACCTTTTTCCCAAAGTATTTTTATTCAGGTAGTACCTGAATTGTATTTCCGGTGTAATCTAAGTATCGAGGTTTTCGATAGAATACAATACTTCCCCTACTTGATATATGAATATAATAGACAAAGTAATCACATTAAATGCCCTTTCACAATTGATTTCAAAAACGCAGAAGGCGTAACACTTTTATCTAGAGTAGTCAAGAATGTCTTTCAACTGAAGGTAATTTACCAATGAAAACGTTCATAGGAATTATTAATTTATGCCAATAAGCTCATAGCTGGTGTTTTTAACCCACAAGCTGTGTGTGAGCAATGGGTTAACCCATAACTTCCCAGCATGTCCATATGGACACGGTTGTTATATAGTTCAATTCTTTTTGCATTGTCTGCCTGTTATTAGTTTTTGCGTTGGCAACCATGCATTCTTGTCTGGGAGGGTTTGAACTCTAAGCGCATTCTTGTAACAGTTCATTATTACCATTACCAGTGTATCTGTGACGGTCTGTATTGTAGGTAGTGCTTTGATTGTAATGGAGCATATTGATGCGAAGTAAGTATTGTTTTATGAAGAGAGATTCTTTGTTATTTCAAGTAAAACTGTGTGCAGTATACCTAGATAAGTTTATCAAGTGTTTTGTTACTGAGTTGTTAATCAATTATTCACCTTCTACTTATGACGTCAGTATTTCAGTCGTGTCCACATGGACACACTGGGCAGTTACAGGTCAAACATTGTTTTGTTTCTATTTCTATTTGATTTCATAACAGAGCCCTCGCAGAGTGTTTGGAACCAAGTTTGACTGTGCAGGATGTCTTACACATCATATTTGAAGAAACCAATGTTCCTCAGGCTAGTGGAATTTACATAGTACCCGCCGATCCTGCAGCTCTCACAGACGAGGATTCAGGTGATGAGGATGAAGATGAAGGTGGAATTCCAGATAATCTTAACGCTGGACAACTCCGGGCTGAAGCTGAAATAAGATTGGCAAATACGCAGATTGAAGCAGAACCAAGAAATATTTATTATAGAAATGGAAATAAGCAGAAAACCTGGGCTCATTGTTGACTAACTTCAAATTAGAAGCCTTTTCCTTATTCAAAATTTTGCACATATGTTGATATGTCGCCTGTGGAAATCTTCGAGTTATTTTTTGATGATGACCTCGTAAAATTCTTAGTTGATGAGTCAAACAATTATGCACTGTTTAAGAACTGTCCAAGTCCTAATATAACCTGTGAAGAAATGAGATGTTTCCTCGACATCCTCATCCTAAGTAGTTATAACCCTCTTCCTAATAAGAGATTACATTGGGATTCAAATTCAGACACAAGAAATGAATTTGTATGCAATGCCATGAGAAGGAATCGCTTTGAACAAATTCTCAGATACTTGCATTGTAATGACAATAACAAAATTGATGAAAAAGACAAGATGTGGAAGATTAGACCCTTTATCGAAAGAGTAAGAAACAAATGTAATAAGCTTTTTGTTCCTCAGCAAAATCTCTCTTATGATGAATCAATGATCAAATACTTTGGCAGATATTCTTGTAAACATTTATCAGAGGAAAACCAATACGTTTTGAGTATAAAGTATGGTGCTTATGTAGCACATCTGGATATCTTGTAAATTTTTCTTTTTATCAAGGAAAATCACCAAATCCAAATACAGCATATGAAGAGCAGTTTGGTAAGGCCACTGCTCCTCTTATTCAGATGATAGATGATTTCACAGTGGAAGTAAAGCAATTGCCATTCCATTTCTTCTTTGACAATCTCTTTACAGGACTTGCTGTTCTGTATTTCCTAAGAGAAGAAGGTTATGGAGGAACAGGCACTATTAGAGAAAACAGGCTTCCTAAATCTTGCCCCATTGCTTCAAAGAAAGATTTAGCTAAAAGGGAAAGGGGCTTATTGCTGGTGTTTGTTGGCATAAATAAATAATAAATACCATCAAAAGGTTGCTTAAACCTGGGACATAAAGTACCTACAATTGCAAGTCGCCTTGGGGTATTTATCTCTGATGTGAGATTCCCTTGTGGTCTAACTGGGAAAAGTACGAATCAGCTGGGAAATTTAATGTCGTACTGGCAAGTTGGCCATGGTAGCTTAGTGGTTAAAGCAGCCGATGGATAAGCGGAAGATCCGTGGTTCAAATCCCAGGTACTGCATTGAATTTTTCAGTCCTGATTCCACCTCTTAAACTTTCATAGAAAATTTCATTTCTACAATTCAAGATTAATGGACCTCTTAAATAAATGTTAAATGCAATTCTTTTTTCGCTTGCAACCGATTTTGGTGCATCTGCATGGTCATCCTTGAATCGGCGATTCAATTGTACTGTAACCAGTTTTTTTTTTTTTTTTTTTTTTTTTTTTTTTTGAGATCTTAATTTTTGTATAGCTTCACCCATGGGTACACTAGTTGCTCTCCCTTGCGGGGGATGTAGGTAAACTTATTGGTTGTTTGCCACAAAACTGTCTCCACCACGTAGCAGCCTCCCACGTAATAAAAGTGTCTCGAGAAAAAATGTTCATTGCTATCTATAAATTCAGCTAAGTTAGTCATGTTTATCTCACTGTTATACTCCAGATCTCACTGTTATACTCCAGTACGTTTCTTTAATACAAAGACAAGTCACATGGTGGTTATGAACAACAGTAGTCGTTGCGGTGGTGAAGGTTGCGTGTATTATACACGTTATACAGTGTGTTTCTTATACAATAGTATCCCACGTATATGTGCTTCGCGCATTATTACACTGGGGCTTTTCTAAAATTCCCATCTTATTGTTCACGAGTGATAGTAACACGCACTATAATAAGTACCAGCCTTGTTAAACGAAAGTTATGAAGGTGACGTCCATCTGAATTAAGACATTCCGGGCATACTTCTTGGTCACGAGGTTGTAACGCATGGACAATAACCGCTAGAGCCTCAAACCACATGCGTTATGGGTAAGTTGGACTCGGAGAAGGACGCTGAGTACATGCTGTATACATGCGCAAGTAGCAACAGTAGAACCCATATGCAATAAACTTGTGGCCTTTTGCACAATCTTCTGGTCTCTAAAATCTCTCTGTAGGGTTTGAACTTTAAAAGCCCACCAGTTTCTTCCAAGAACAAAGGTTTTTTTTTAAAACAGCAACATGATGTGCAATTCTTATAAGAACGTTGGGGTTGTGCACCAATTTACCCAACTTTTTCCTCTGTCAGAATGTTGCTTTTTCGTTTCGTAGGTTTAGCGATCCAGGTGCCCTAAACAAATTAACTAGGCACGTAATAGTTTCTCTACCTGAAACTGGAATACCAGGAAATGTCTCCTAAAATTATCTACATACATGTATGTGTCCATGATTCAATTGTTAGGCATGTATCGTACATAAAAATTGCCTGCTCAAGCATGAATTATTCAATAGGCATTTAAACGGACTAATAAGAATATTCTAAAGCAGGGTCTCTCAAAGCTTAAATAGCATCGGGTGCAAACCCAATGTGCAAAGGAAGCTTGTGTTGATAGACAGCTAGCTTATCAGTAAATTAGTTATGTGCAATGCAACCACTTAATAATGGAGCAACCTGCACCAAAGATATCAACGAATGTCACAGTCTATTTAAATCAGAATGTGAAGCTTCTTATATTTTTGAAAGTGTGACTATGGAGGTCAAATACCTCATCTGTAGTACATACAATAATTACATGAGTGAGAAAATGATCTGCTAAAAGGCAGTATAACAGAGTACACATATGGTGAAATCATAAAGTGAGTGAGTGAGTGAGTGAGTGAGTGAGTGAGTGAGTGAGTGAGTGAGTGAGTGAGTGAGTGAGTGAGTGAGTGAGTGAGTGAGTGAGTGAGTGAGTGAGTGAGTGAGTGAGTGAGTGAGTGAGTGAGTGAGTGAGTGAGTGAGTGAGTGAGTGAGTGAGTGAGTGAGTGAGTGAGTGAGTGAGTGAGTGAGTGAGTGAGTGAGTGAGTGAGTGAGTGAGTGAGTGAGTGAGTGAGTGAGTGAGTGAGTGAGTGAGTGAGTGAGTGAGTGAGTGAGTGAGTGAGTGAGTGAGTGAGTGAGTGAGTGAGTGAGTGAGTGAGTGAGTGAGTGAGTGAGTGAGTGAGTGAGTGAGTGAGTGAGTGAGTGAGTGAGTGAGTGAGTGAGTGAGTGAGTGAGTGAGTGAGTGAGTGAGTGAGTGAGTGAGTGAGTGAGTGAGTGAGTGAGTAGAGTTTAAGGGCCCGTTGACAGCGAGGTCGTGAGAGTGCAGCAAAAATTAAAGAGGTTGCAACGTTTTAGAGAAGAGCATTCTTTATCCAAAAAGAGGTTTGTACCAGTGCTTTCCAGATTATTAAAACAAAAACCCAGATTTTATGTTAGAAACCAAATTAACCAGTTTAGCACTAGACACTGCACGTAAACTTTGCACAGTGAGGAAGAAACAGCGCTGAAAGTTAGGATGAGGGAGACGGCAAAGCGAGCGATCGAGAGAGATAGATACAGAGAGAGAGAGAGAGAGAGAGAGAGAGACAGACAGACAGACAGACAGACAGGACAGTCAGACAGACAGACAGGCAGGACAGACAGGCAGACAAGACAGACAGACAAGACAGACAGACAAGACAGATAGGACAGACAGACAGGACACAGACAGACACACCGACAGACAGACAGACAGGACAGACAGACAGGACAGACAGACAGACCGTCCGACCGATAGACAGACAGACCGACCGACAGACAGACAGACAGACAGACAGACAGGACAGACAGACAGACAGACAGACAGACAGACGGACGGACGGACGGAGAGACAGACAGACGGACGGACGGACGGACGGACAGACGGACGGACGGACAGACAGACAGACAGACAGACAGACAGACAGACAGACAGACAGACAGACAGACAGACAGACAGACAGACAGACAGACAGACAGACAGACAGACAGAGAGGCGTAAGGATAGAGCGAGGGGAATTTGCAACGAGGTCAACTTTTCGTAGTTGCATTTTGTGCCTATACATGCACCCTGAGAGGCTGTGCTTTAAAGTATCCACACATAACACAGAGATCTTAAATAAACTTTCTAGTCTTAGCATCTTGAATAAAAAGAGTGATTGACACGGCATAACACTTCTATTAAACCTATCCTTGAAAGAGTTATTTTATTTACCGTGATTGTAGTGCACAAAAAATACCCAGGTCAGCGCAAATAAAGCAAACTACGCATATGCGGTATCTATGGCCTAGCAATGAACGTAGGGAACTAGGATTTATGTAATATTATAGAATGCGTTTACTCTAAACATGAATAGCAATCAAAGCCTTATATCTCAGTTCTCGCTTGTGTTCAAAGTTCTCCAATGAATTAGCACTAGCACTTTACTACTTGATGTAGCTTCTCGTGGTGGAATTTTGTTCTCTCTCTCTCTCTCTCTCTCTCTCTCTCTCTCTCTCTCTCTCTCGTCATGTTTGAAAGGTTAGTAAAATGAACAGCAGGGAACAAGATAAGGCTGGGCAGCACATATAGCGTTGGTAGGGACTTGATATACGAGTTCGGGAAAATGAAGCGAAGGAAAGAGAAATATTACAAATGTTGGGGAGAAGTAAGATCAGAAAAATATCGGTATTCGATTACAACTGCATATGTGCTCCATCTTACTGAAAACGTAAGGTTTCTGTATGGACCTATCCCGAGAAAAGAAAGAAAAATAACATCAGCTGTTTCCGACTCGCCATTAAACTGGGTTAGATAGCTCCTATAGTGAATTGCTTTTCAAGTTTTCTATTAAGATGAAGTTCCTTTGCTTTATATCTCTTGCAGAAATACATTCCCTTTCGATGATGCGTAAAAAATTGGAATAGGCTAGAGGGATAGTATTTACTGGTGAAATGGCGTGGAGCGCACAGACTCATTCCCCCTTGGTTCAATTTTCTATCTAATATCCTGCAAATGGGAGTTTTATCCAGCTCTTATTCTTTCTAATAAATGTAATATGTTAGTTTCCAAGCCATAGAATCTTGCAAACCAAATTCCATTCACAGGCACAGTTCCATGTTGTTTATAATACGGAAATCTAATATGAAGATATCTGCAATACCAGTCAAATTATAAAACACTTTTGGCCGCGCCGTAGACGAGTGGTTAGACCATTCGCTTCTCACCAAAGTGGCCTGCGTTCGATCCCAGGCAACCGCATGTGGGATTTGTGGTGGACGGAGCGGCACTGGATCGGGTTTCCTCCGGGTTCTCCGGTTTCCACCGCCATCTCATTCCACCAGTGCTCCATCTTCATTCCACGTATCACCAGTGTCACCACCTGCGGTGCCATAGCAGTAAAAGCGGGCGATAAACACTGCAAAAATAAAACACTTTTGCCAGAAAAGTGATAGTTGCAATTGCGTGCAAAAAGTTAGCATGATTTGTCTATCCCTGTCACACTATTTACGCTATATTTTTGCCTATTAACACTTTCAAATAAATCAAAACGTGCTTAGTGGGTGAAAATACATTTTTTCATGGTATCATGACGTGATGGGAAGAAGAGGAATGACAAAAAGCATAATCTTTTAAGTAGGTATGTGGATGACGCACAACCCTTGGAAAAGGGTGTTAGCTTGCCACACAGAACATTTCGGAAATTACTATGATAATTAAAATATCTCACATAAAATGTTATATTTTAATGATACCTATATTTTTCTATTAAGCTTTTGTCGATCTGTTATACTTTCCTAGTATACAAAATTAAACCAAATGAATGCGATCTCGTATACTGTAGAGCGTTTAAACTTGTCCATTGCTGAACCATTATAATCTACGAAACATACCTACTTGATGTACAGCGAGCAAATTTTCTTCATTTGGTACTACACGCGTAAAAATATGCATTTATATTCATAATTTGTGATTCATTTAGTTGTTATGCGTATGTAGTATTTAAAAATTGGAGTTCTGTGAAATTAATTGCTATAGAAATAGTTTAAGATTAAAAATCTGATGTGTTGCACTCACATGACTTTCTCTACTCTTGTACAAATTATTCTTACAAATTCATATTCCTCTATCTTCATGTTAGTCCAGATAAACAGTTGCAGAAGTTATCTTATTGCTCATTTTCTTGTAGGTACAAGGGGAATGTGAGAATATAGTAGGCTTTGAGCGATAGTTAAATATTTTAAAACTTTGACATTACGTTCTCTTTGCACGGCTAAGATATAAAAAAGTGAATAGCGATCTTCCATTTGTGGAAAGTATAGGTATTTTAAAACTAACACAAATAACAAGGAGTATCTCCAAAATGGTTCACTCTATAAAGAAATTTTTTGAACATAAACTGTGTGCTTTACCAAGATCTACATTTCCTGGATTCTGGGGGCCTAGCAACATATATTTCCGGTGAAATCTCGACATCGAATTTTTGGGTGGAATGCAATACTTTGCCTACTTACTGTGCATAGTAGAGAAAGTAAAAAATATAGTGGATGAATATACACATTTTGACAAACATATATTCTGATAATGGTATTCTACTACTTGTCCTTACAATCAGCAACAGATATTTCTTTTAAAATTTTAAATAATCTCTGACCCACAGTTTTGTTTCAGTGTGAAGGTTTACGTACTGCCGGGCTGTGGCTCATGCAGCATCAATACCATACGTTAAGAACCTCTGTCAGGCTATTCACAGTAAAAGTATATACAATTTTTATTTGTCATTTGCAATCCCCTAAACATCTGACAGTTAGGGATGGTGATATTTTGCTAATGCAATACAGCGCGAAATGATCATAAAGGCTTGTACCATTGCATTTTAATTGTTCATGACTTTTAAAGCACTATGATTTGAAAATGCTATAAAATGCGAAATTAACTGGAATCCGAAAATTATACTAAAATTTAATATTAATGCGAAATAGCCTCTTTTAAAAATAAAAATGTAAACCGCAATATGAAAACTTGTTTGTGGAGCATTTACTTAAGTGCAGCAAAAGGTTTAGCAGTTGTTAGACGTTTTAATTCTGTCAGTACTGTCCAAGTATTGTCAACATATTAAGAAGATATACTTGAAAATAAAAGAAAGGGCCAAATTCTAGCTTCCTTGCTTTTTCTTTTTAAATGAATAGCTTCTTTTTCTTCTCCTCTTACTCTCTGTTAATTTGCATATTTTCGTTCCCATCTCTGCACATAAATAAGGATACAGACTGTCTACAAATCCTCTGTCTATAAATGGCTCTTAAATTCTAATACCCATACTTTTTCTAGTACGTATTCGACCTAAAAATTCGATGTCAAGATTTCACTGGAAATACGTGTTTTGAGGCTCCCTGAAGCCAGAAAAAGCTTTTTTACAAAATGGTGTGTGTGTGTGTGTGTGTGTGTGTGTGTGTGTGTGTGTGTGTGTGTGTGTGTGTGTGTGTGTGTGTTTGTATGTGTGTGTGAACAGCGCAACTCAAAAACTAAAAGTTGTCTAAAAATCAAAGTTGGTGCTTAAGTTTAATATTTTTTAAGAATGCGACATTCAGATTTTGAAGAAAATTCCTCTACCCTAAACTACCCGTTTCATGGAACATATTTTGAAAATTTTGATTTTGTCAAAAGTGGGCCTAACGATTTTGACTAAAATGCCATATGTTTAAGATATTTTTACGATAAATTAAATGTATATTTCGAATCGTCTGCCTGTAGCTCATGCAGTCCTATTTACCCTTGATGACGTTTGCATAACTAGTAAACGGTAATAGAGTAAATCTTACTACACAAAAATGTAGATTTTGTTAAAACACACAAGTTATGTCCAAGTACATTTTTTGTAGAGTGAACTACTTCGGAGACATTCCTTGTTATTTGTGTGGGTTTTGCAATACTTACACTGTTCTCAAATGGAAAGTTGTTATTCACCTTTTTATCTCTTGGCCGTGCAAGCAGAATGGAATTTCAAAGCCTTTATAGGGCAACTAGCTTTAAAATATTTGACTACCGCTCAAACTCTAATATATTCTCATATTTCCCTTGCACCTACAAGAAAATTAGCAATAAGACAATTTCTACAAACGTTTATCTCGACAAACATGCAGAAGATATATGAATAAGAGTGTGTACGAATAGTTAGTACAAGAGTAGAGAAAGTCATGTGAGTGCCATACGCCAGAGTTTTTTATTCCATTTATACCCCGCCTTTGACTGCAGTGGTCATATCGGCGGCCTCTGCTGTTGAACTTATTCCCTGTCGGCAAGGGTGTTAACTCTTTTTACAGTAGGTTTTGGATATTTGGGTTTTTGGTACATTATATTTCTCTCTCTGCCTCTCTCTCTCTCTCTCTCTCTCTCTCACACACACACACACACACACACACACACACACACACAAACACAAACACTGGGGAGTATAGAGAATTTTGGTAAGACAAAAATTCGCACTTCCCATTCGGGAATCGAACACAGGACCCCGCGCACGACAGGCAGGTACTTTACAACTGGGCTACGGGTCCAGCCACCCCAATGTTGTTTAAGCAGAGCTGCACTGTATTTGTCGTCCTATCTGTAGTATAGATGCTTCAACTTACCTGATTACGTACAGGGCTTTCGAATCGGTTCTTCACCGCCGCACGGCCTTTTGCCTGTGCGAGTTTGAAGCTGCCACGGCCGGGTTTGCCGCTACTAACAAGCCGCACGTAAAATATGTATAAAAATCTTACCTTATAGAAAATGCTGGAAATGTAGTGAACGATGGTTTAATCGATCCACAGCTTCTGTACTTTTCAGATGAGGCGCGGTTTCATCTAAATGGTCGCGTGAACACTCATAACAGTCGGTATTGGGCATCTCAAAATTCACATCGCGTTCAACAAATCCCTCATTAAGATCGGAGATTTGGTGTGCTGTTAGCGCTAGATGCATAATTTTTTCGTGAACTGACAGAAGAAGAGAAATCATATGGGTGGTTTCAACTAGATTCTGCTACTGCAAGTACAGATCGTGACTGAAAAAATGGGGTCAAAATGTCATTTCGGCGCCTCTCTTTATTTACAGTCTGGTCGTAAAATATTGGACCAATTATGCGTCTAGCGCTTACAGCACACCAAACTCCAAATCTCCGATCATAATGAGGGATTTCTTGAACGCGATGAGAATTTTTAGATGCCCAATACCGACTATTATGAGTGTTCACGCGACCATTTAGATGAAACCACGCCTCATCTGAAAAGTACAGAAGCTGTGGATCGATTAAACCATCGTTCACTACATTTCCAGCATTTTCTATTAGGTAAGATTTTTATACATATTTTACGTGTGACTTGCTAGTAGCGGCAAACCCGGCCGCGGCAACTTCAAACTCGCACAGGCAAAAAGGCCGTGCGGCGGTGAAGAACCAATTCGAAAGCCCTGTACAATTAATTGCAATGGCAATAGCACAAGAACAACAGAACAAGTTATTGATTTATGTTCCAAGATTTATTTCTACAGTATCATTGATTACTGAACTTGCATGATGAGTTAATGATCTGTATCGTGCTTTTATTATTTTGGTTTTGTAGCAGAATTTTTCTTCTTTCTGCGTTATGGCTCAGTCTGTAACAATTAAATTCTTCCTTGTGTTAATTTAAACTATATTATTTTTATCCATTTTTGTTTCACTATCAACCCTTTACAAACGTAATTTTAATTTTACATTAACTTTATTCGTCTGTTTATCGGTTATATTTTTTTTGTTCAAAATGCTACAAAATGCTAAATTGTAATGTACAAACGTAAAAAATGCTAGATCTAGGAGTCAAAATACTAAACTTCTGACTTCATTATTCTAAAGTGATACTTTAATCAAAATCATTAGAACTTTCGTTGGAATACAGATATAACCAAAAAGTTTCCATGTGATGGGTACCATGATATTCAGTTTAACTTCTTTTCTGTAGGCATATTTCATGTATTGTTTAACTTTTTGTGCTGCTAAAGTACTAAGTTCGGCTCGTTAACAGTTCCAGTGTCAGAAAGAAGCAACTAGAAAAGTCATAGTGCCCGCAAGTTTCACCAACTTTCTTCTCGTTTCATTAGTACTTGCCTTGAGTTTCTCGCAAATACAGTCACCAGTTTCCGTCAACTTTTTTGTTTTCTCGTACGCATACGGTGCAAATTCACGCTATTTTCGTTACAGACAGATCTGTGGCTTTCAAAATTCGTTCCCCTAGTCTTTTCTTTCTTCAGTTCTAAAGCCACCTTCTAGCATTTGTAACAAATGAAGCTCGTTAAGCGAATGGAAACCTTTGTCTCACCTGCTCCGTCTTGTTCTTCGGTAGACATCAACGTACGTAGGTGAGTTAGGATGTTTCCTGCTGATTCATTAGTTTCGTTATCTCTCATAGCTTTTCTCATTACTTCTTCACATATAACACTGACATTCTTAGTTGCATAGTTTACATAGGTAGTTGCATTTAACACAACTAGTTAGGTGCAAATGTGATGTACTAGGTTGTTGTAGTTGTAGTGTTTAACGCCCGCTTTTACTACTACGGCACCGCAGGCGGTGACACTGATGATACATGAAGATGGAGCACCGGTGGAATGAGATGGCGGGGGAAACCGGAGTACCCGGAGAAAACCCGCCCTGACGCCGCTTCGTCCACCACGAATACCACATGCGGGTCCCTGGGATCGAACCCGGGCCGCCTAGGTGGTAGGCGAGCGCGCTAACCGCTCGGCCACGATGTACTAGGTGAACGTGTTGTCCTGGCCTTGACTTTGTAATACAATAGTTCGTTTTTTTTTTTTTTTTTTTTTTTTTTTTTTTTTTTTTTTTTCCCTACTACGTATAGTAAGTAGGGGAAGTACTGTTTTCGACCCAAAAATTCTATGTCGAGATTTCACCGGAAGTATATCTTTTGAGGCTCCCTAAATCTAAATCAAAGCACTTTCAGAAAAAGGTCCGTTTGTGTGTGTGTGTGTATTGTCTGTGAACAGCATACTCTAAAACAAAAACTTCGGTTAAAATCGAAGTTGGTATTTAAGTTTAATACATTTCAAAAATGCGACACAAAGATTTTGGAGAAAATTACTCCAGCCTAAACTACCCTTTACGTGGAAAACGTTTCGAAAATTTTGATTTGTTTCAAAAATGGCTCTAACCATTTTGATTAAAATGTTTTAGATATTTTTATGGAAAATAAAATGTTTACTTTGTGTTCGGTGTAGCCCATAGTCCTGTTTACTATTGATGACTTTTGCATAGCTGGTAAAGCTTAAGAGAGAGACCAAATCTTACTGCATAAAAATTTAGATTTGGTTAAAACACACAATTTATGTCCAGATGCATTTTCTTGTGGAGTGAACCATTTCGGATATATTCCCTGTTATTTCTATGAGTTTTGCAATACTTAATAGTTTTCTCAAATGTAAGGTCGTTATTCCTTTTTTTTTTTTTTTTTTTTTTTTTTTTTTTTTTTTTTTTTTTTTTTTTGGCTATGCAAAGAGAACGGAATTTCAAACCATTCATAGTGCAACCACTCTTAAAACATTTGACTATCGTCAAAGGCTACTGTATTCCCTTTGTACATACAAGAAAATAAGGACTATTTTCTAATCAACTTACCTTGAGGAAGAAGGTATTTTCTGCAAATGTTTGTCTCGACTAACATGAAGAAAGAGGAATAAGAGTTTGTAAGAATAGTTAGTACAAGAGTAGAGAAAGTCATGTGAGTGCCACACATCAGATTTTTAAACATGTAATTGAATTTCAATGCTTGTAATGCGCAGGTTCCACCAGTTATGCACGAACCGAACATAGATCTTGGATAGTCATTTATCCTCTTCCTCTGAGAAGTATTATTTACAGAATTTGGAAGATTGAATCAGATTTGAAATTCATTGTCACAGCCGTGATTAGAATCAGAGATCATCTACTTTCTGTTACACGAGTTAAAAGACTAACTACATACAGGAAAATGTAAGATAAGCGTATTTAAATATAGTACCTTGAATAAAACAGCCCACAGAAAAGGTAAACCGTTTTACGCCATTGTTAGGTTCCGCTATATTAGCCAAAAAGCAGTTAAAATAAATAAGCACACCAACAAAAAGTTGAAAATCTGGCGTGCTGCACTTGCATGATGTTTTTGAGGTCTTACATTCACTTGCCTTTCTCTGTTCATTCTTCAACAAATCAGATATTGTTAAAAAGCGTCGACTTCTATGTATTTTACTTTAATCTACGTAAACATTTGCAGAAATGGTTATTACTGTTTTCTTGTAGGTACAAGGGAATTAGGAGAATACGGCAGGGCGTAAGTAGCCTTTTTCCCCACCACAAAAAAAAAAAAAAAAAAAAAAAAAAAAAAAAATCAAATATTTAAGAATGGGTCGTTATGCTATGTTTTAGAAATGTGTCCTCTTTGCATCACACGAGGAAAACAAAGAATAAGGGCTTCCCAGGTGGAGAAAGTAATGGTATTTGAATATTCAAACTAATAACAAATATCATCCCGAAAATGTTTAACCCCATTAAAGTTTATTTTTGTATAGTGCCTATTTTTAAAGGGATCAACATTTTTGGGGAGCATACTTTTTCTGTCTCTAACGGTTTACTAAATGTACCAAGTTTATTCAGAATAAAGAGGACTTCACAGGCTTTTCCCAGAAAATTCAATATACACGTTTTATATTTTATGTAATCAGATGAAACAAAATATTTCAATAAATATTCCTAGACCTATTTTTAAGTAAAAATAAAAAACATTCCATGTTAAGGGTGGTTTGATGGGAAGGATATTCTTAAAGATTTTCAAAGGTTCTGAAACTTCATAATAAGTTTGGTATTCAACCCTCTTTTCGTTTTAGAGTTATGCTGTTCACAGGCGCACGTGCGCGCACGCCCGCACACACGCACACACACACGCGCGCACACACACACACACACACACACACATACACACACACACAAAGTACATGCACGCACTTTTTTCTAAAACGGCCTTCTTGAGGGTTCCTCAAAAATTAACTATTTCATGTGAAATCTCAGTATGTAATTTTTGGACGGAATACAGTAGCTACTTCCTCAACTTACTGTAAGTGCATAAAGTAATAAACCTGGCGTCAAACGATTTTCTGTTTTAAGTTTTAGAGATATACCCTAGAAAGTGTTACAATAGTTTATATTAGGTATGCTTACAATCTTAACATAATGGATATGAAGTATATGTTAGTGCATAACAATACTAGCAGAAAAACTGTTCTTAAATAGCCGGACTGATAACTCCTCTAGTTACCTATACAGAGCGTGTCAAAACTTAAAGGCAAAACTTAAGGAATGGATTCCTCATATAGAGAGAAGAAAGCATGCAATACAATATGCGTCCGTGAGTGCATAATTGCAGTGTAATCACACATACAAGTACAGCACCCTGTTTGTGTATCAAAAATTAATTGTTCAGGTTGACCTGAATACAGATATCCGTTCCTCTTCACGTTGATTGTCGAACACGATCAAAAATTCCCGCTGTAGTAACCACTGTCTGACAGGCTGCCACAATGCCTGCATGCACAGCAGCAAACAGAAATACCGAAATGTGCGGAAGCACCATCATGCATTAAGATCAACTGGCAACGGGTGCTAGTGGCATGCATTCGAAGTATTCAGTTAATGTATTGAGAGCAATCCATATAGTTCTTTCCAGTAAGCCTATTGGCGTGATTATTAAATAGTTGCATTGGGATTCGTGTCACCCTCCCCCTCCCCTCTCACACCGCGCCTTTGCTGTTTGTAATCATTCTAGGTTCCATTCCTTGTGAATGCTTTCCTATTCATGAACACAAGAACTGCGTTAGAATTAGTAGCACGTTTTCTGGAGGAACCACCAGTAGAACGTTAATCTTGCAGGAAGACAAGACTTGTACCGGGTGCTTAAAATGTGTCATACTGCAACAGGAGTTAGTATTGATCAAAACTAGAATATTGGATAATAATGTTGGAGGGTATAAGTGCATGGAAACCAACGGACATACAAAATTATCAGCGTAAAGCTTATTCTATGTGTAGAGTGGTGATCACAGTTTTATTTGGCTGGTGAATTATATTACAATAGACGCACATTGGTCAGCAGCATCTCAGTGAAAATAGTGAAAAGATTTAAGTTTTATTAAAAGACGTTATCATCAGAATGTGGTGTCATCCTTTCAAAACACAACTCACGCACACCCAGGGAGAGGAATCTAATAGCTTTATCGGCGGCAAAGGGCTGATTCAAAGGGACTTCGAAGCATTTTTACTTCAAACAATATTAACATGTGACCGACAAATACTACGTAATCCTGCTCAAAAGATCACACCAACGTGAAGCAATATAAATAATTACTTCAAATTTGGGTGTCATTCTTGATGCCAACGACACGCTCTCAAAGCATTATCAGCCAAACCATACATGTAATGCATACGACGCGAGTTTTTCATTTGTCTAAATTGCAGCACACTGCAACCAACAAAGCAGACTTCGAACAAAGCGATAGGATACGGCTACATATGATGGGAATCGCTTGCGGGTTATAAGAGTTATATATGTGAGGAATTTTATTCACAGTATTTGTCCAAATGTAACTGTAACCAGTCTGGATATTAAAGAATATCGTCCTGCACCAACAGCTATAAAATACGGATAACTGTAATTATGCATTTTCAGAACCATGTTCTAACATTTCTTTTCCTCACAACATGAGAATTCATCTTCATTACTGAAGATTTGCCATTGCCATGAATATGGATATACAGTGAAAAGTAAAAATATTGGCCCCAGAATTGTTTTCAGAGAATGTGTTCACGTTGAAGGTCATCAATTTCAAGATCTGTTACGATGCAGATGAACCTAATGTAAGTTAGTGGAGTAGTTCCGTGTCCATGACTTATCGGTCGTAGTGGAGGACGTGCCGGTCATCGCGCGACCTTGTGCCGCAGCGGGGTGGTTCGGCCTATCTACAAACACACTCTGTTACAGAAAACAGCTTTATTCTTCTTGCCACCAACAGTTACTCTATTTACTCATATACAGAATGTCCCAAAATTAGACCAACAAACCTTGGCAGCTGATAAATAACATTATTTAAAAAAACTTTTTGTTAAGGAAAGTTGCTTTGCTGCGGTGCTTTGTTTAAGCGCTGGATCACTGCCTCCCAGACAGTTTAAGTATTTACGGCAAAATAAACAATACAAATTAGTATTGCATTTATCTTAGGAAGACACACAATCTTAATCCAAGAAACAAATACAGAACACAGACAAAACACAAACATCCCATTGTTTACCGTTAATCATATCTTTACCATTCAAAGTAAATGTTGGAACGCACACCCATTGCGATTAACACAAAGAGTACATCGACGTGCTCTATTCTGCCTAATGCCGTAATTATCAGCCGTATTATTACATATGATTTTAATAATTATTAAATGACAATTAAATTATAATGAGAAAGTAATGTGAATGTATTTAATATAATTATGACGAATGGATAATTTTATGATATGGAGCAAGAGTATTTAAGTTCAATAACTAGTATACGATTAAGTATTCTAATTCAGAGCTATATAATGTAATGTTTCTGGTTCATATGGTTAAAATGTTACTTGTAGAACGGTTTATGGTTAAAATGTTACTTGTAAAAGTGCCTGTACATGTTTTTGGATTGGTACCTGCGGCAATTAGGAACTCGGACGGTCTAGCTAAACTGGCTCGGCCAGTTTTCTAAGAAATGTCCAGGCGCTAATGGTTCGCTAGCTGGTGGTTTTCTGAGAATTCAGTCTGAGGCAAGGCTAAAGTTACCATGCATGGCTTGGGTTGCTTATCTGTTCTGGAAACCCGCTTCGGTGGAGTCGCATATTGCCAGCAATAGTCACAAACATTAATTCGCGCCAAGACATAACAGTTATTACCGCGAATATTATATAGTGAACAGTATTTCCCAGCAGTGTATTAAGCGGTGAAGTATATTTTTAAAATTGTAAAAGTAAATTATTCCCCTGTAGCGGATTTGAGCGACTTCAATGTTTTAACTGTGATAGGGGAACAGCTCCTGGCGAATAGTGATTGTGAAATCGAATCGAGAATTAAATTAATTACAAGGAACTGTGTGTATTCTCATTCCGTCAACAACGCTCGCGCATACCCTGCAGATAGTGCAGTTTCAGCTCTAATGACTAGCCAGGGCAAGGTTATAGATAATTTATAGGGCAGATCTACCGGACTGCAAGACCATCGGGGTCCCGGCTGCGGAGATCCTCTCCAGCGAAGAAAAGACTTCCTTAAACTTGGCTTTCATGCAGGACTTATTGTCTCTCAGACTAACATGCTCATGCCGTACTCTCGCAAACACACCAGCCATTTCTATGGTTGAAACATTTTGCGGTCTAATTTTGAATAGTAAAGCTGTGATTAACTGTGAACAATGATATGTTTGTGTTTTGTTTATGTGTTCTGTGTTTGTTTCTTGGATTAAGATTGTGTGCCTTACTAAGATAAATGCAGACTAATTTGCATTGCTGATTTTGCCGTAAATACGCTGGGTGGGAGGCAGTAATCTATGATATTAACTCATCTAGCGTTTAAACGAAGCACCGCAGCAAACAACTTTCCTTAACAAAAAGTGTTTAAAATAATTTTATCTATCAACTCTCAAAGTTTGTGGGTCTAATTTTAGGACATCCTGTACAACTCAAAAGCTCCGTCGTTGCGCCTTGTAAGCAGCGTTAGAGGCTGAATATTGAAAACCGAATTGGCCCTTGTAAGATTCAGTTACTCGCCAGTCTCAGCCCCTTAGAGAAGACCTCAAATCTTTGATTAAGGAGTTTTGGGTCTACAAAGGCATATACAGCTGCCTCCCAAGGGATTTGTTTGGAAGTGCAGTATCAAACTCCCATTACAGCAAGCACAACCCCATAAAAGTGGACATAATTTGTAGTTCAAAGAGCCAAGACATCGTCAGCGATCTGATAGTTCAAGTTAAAGTAAGTGAGCCATTTTACAACCAAGGTATACTGGCCACCTTTTGATCTCCTTAGCCACACATACTCACCTACTGACAATCACGTGCAAAGTTTCCTTTCTTCCTTCAAATTAGCACCATTGTCTAACATTTGACTCCGTTCAACCTTACGCTTCTTTTCCCTATTGACGTGAAGTGAATTTTGGGAACCAAATTTTAATCAATGCGGGAGTAACAAGGAACGTAGCCTATTTACAGGATTTGAGTAAATAAATACTGTATTCTTTGGCAAAGCTAGAGGCTGCAGTGCCATAACACATTCTGAAATATTCTAAACAAAAATAAACTATTGAAGCGTTAATAATAGTTTAGTTCTGGTTCAACGTGGAATATAGATTACACAACAGATTTTTCTTAAGATGCTATAATATCGCCGAAGTCTTTAGGTTTCTATGAGGGATAGTTCATCTTGGTGTCTCTAAAGTCTTTCCTTTGTTTCATTTTTCTGAACCTGCTTTATAATTAAACAGATTGATGGTTGTCGCATTCAAAGCTTTCAGTCATGAACGTTGTAAATAACGGAAATTGCATGGACAGTTGCAACAGCTTCTCTGCTACACGCCTTTGTTTCTACTTTTGACTTGTTCAACTGTGGCTCAACTTTCTAATTTAGTGACACCTTACGGCTAGTGCGGAAAAAAGTATTGAAATTCGTACTTACAATAAACGGACTAACCATCAATGATTGGAAAAAAAAAGAAAAAAAAAAAAAGTTATATGCTTAGACACCAGGCTAGTTGGCTCCACGGTAATGCATGAGGCCAGATTCGGGAGGTCCCAAGTTCGTTTCACGTCTATCGCCCACCCTGACTTTAGGTTTGTCGCGGTTTTCCCTGGTCAGAATGTGAACACTGGGATGATTTCATATTTACCACGCTTTTCTTCAAGAATTAAATGTTAAGTTATTTAAATTAATAGATTCTAAATTTCGTCATATGTAGTTTAAAAAGATAGTATCTATAATTTTAAACTAAGAACCTAAAATACTGCATGCTCTATGACTAGGTGTGTTCGAACTTTAAAATGTAACATGATTTGATTTTAAACCGGCATGAGCGAGGTTGGTTCGTATCATCATCCTATCATTCATCTAATTTTCCCTTCGTTCCGTTTTCTTATAATGTTTGAGGTGTGATTCGCGTATGGGGCAGATGCTTGTTCCATAGTTACCAGACTGGATGGGTCGTTTATCGTTCTCTGGCAGTTCCAGTAGGGGCAAGATGTTACCCGTGGCGGACGGATACTTAAGGGACAGGAATGATTACGTCAACATACTGAGAATCCGCTTATATTCTTACCCTGTAGCTTCGGACATTTCCAATAAAATTATAATAATTATAATTAAATAATTATACCACACTATAAATGTTGAACTGCATTACATTATTGAATTACATTATTGAATAAAATTAAACTAAATTATGTCTACTAAATTAAATGGTATATGTTAAATTGAACTATTTAAATAATTAATTAGTTCACATATTTTGTATGTGTTTTGTACGTATTAATGTAAAAAGAAAAGAAGATGTTTGAATATATAAAATAATTTATAACACAATATGTTAAACTTAAATAAATATGTAATTAAACAACAACAACAACAACAACAATAATAATAATAATTAAATTAAATCATTTAAAAAATAACTAAATTAATAATTTAAATATTCGAAATATTATACGTGTAATATATATCAAAAAATACATCTATCAACATGATAATAATTGTTGTTTTACTAAATAAATTGAGAAGTAAATAAAAAGGACTTACGCCTCTGAAATTTGTACTGGATGCTAGTACTTAATGTAGGTACCGGATGCCGGTAAAACATCAAAGTATTGAAAATTTAGTTTGAAGATTTTGTACCTATTTTAATAGGTACGTAGTTAAGTAACTTGGTAGTTGGATACCAGCTGGCAGAAATACTGGATACCAATATTTTAATAGTCTTTTAGTTATTACAGAAAAGCTAGATGCCGAGGGCTTTCTTCATATCTGGTTTTCTTTTATATTTGACTTCATTTATATTTAACTGTTATGTTATTTTATTTCATATTTATGTATACATGTGCAAAATAATATGTATATATGTACTACATAAAATTTAATAAAGAGCTAAGGATTTGGATTGCACGACCCAGTTTAGTAAACCAGGCACCAGGGTGGAGTATTTCAGATTATTTATTATCATCATGATCATCGTCATCATCATCACCATCATCATCACCATCACCATCACACTCGGGTTCAAACCCGGCCCAGGCCGATGGTTTTTAAGTGTGCTTAAAAACGACAGCTCCATGTCAGTAGATTTACTGGCATGTAAAAGAACTCCTGCGGGACGAAATTCCGGCACACCGGCGACGCTGATGTGATCCTGGCAATTGACAGCGTCGTTAAATAAATAAATAAATAAATAAATAAATATATATATATATATATATACCATCACCGCCACTGCCACCGCCACCACCACTACCACTACCACCATCACCATCATTATCAGCATCACTATCATTATTATTAATAATATTATACATATTATTATTAATATTTCTTTTCAGTATTATTATTATTGTTGTTGTTGTTATTATTGTTATTATTGTTATTGTTATTATTATTATTATTATTATTATTATTATTATTATTATTATTATTATTATTATTATTATTATTATTATTATTATTATTATTATTACTATTATTAGTTGCAGTAGTGGGTAGAATGTTCGACTCAGAAACTGCAAGGGATTACCGCTTATCTCTGTGGTCTGTTTTCCATAGTTTCCTGTTGTTCCTTTATTTCATCCCTCTCTCCTAGGGATGGTAAGCACAATAGATCTCACGCACGTCGCACTCCGCGAGGTGTTCCTTTCTACTGTATATTCCATACTCTATACATTGTTTGACCTACTGCACAAACTACAATATACAGGATGGAAGTGAAATGATCCGCCAGACTTTAACAGCGAATTTCTCGTTTTATGAATAACAAGAAAACCTAATACCAAAATGTTGAAAAGTTTATAGTATTCTAGAAAAAAGAATTTATCATCACCTGGTTGGATTATTATTGATTGAAGGTTCTTGATTTATGGCTATATCCATAGAAAATGAATAGATGACAACTTCTTCCTTTGGCGTATTTCAATACATTCAACGGTTTTTGTGTAAATTAAAACAACCCAAAATTTGTTGCCTTTTTGTTGCAATAAATTGTCTTTTTTATTTAATTTACACAAAAACCGTTGAATCTATTGTATTATGTCTGAATTCCGCCAACCTAAAAAAATATTTATGATGAGGTAAAAAGCTTATAATTGTATGGTATTTGATCGATAAGATCCATTTTATTTCATTAGAGCTCTTGGCCAGTTGACACTTCAGATAGGAGGCCGCGCCAATGGCATGACTGTGTAACATTGCTATATAGCTGTTTTTCCTGTTTATACTAGAATGTGTGGACATTTTCTTTCATTTACATTTGCAAAGGTAGACTTTTCTTTGTTATTATAAAATAATGGTTGCTCCGTTTTGCGAGCACACAAGCTGTCAATATGGAAAGCCCTGATAGTGTAACCGCAAACCCTGAAAGTTTAAAGCACTTCAATCCTTGCAAGTCTTTTTTGTGGTATGGTATATCCAATTTTTTTAGATCACCTTGACATTTACCGGGATGCTTGAATCAGATGCAAGAATTTAATCCATAATCATTCAAATGGTAAAAGTTGGCACGGGAGGCAAAAATCCGTGTTTCGATTCTCGGCCGCAGCATTGCATTCTAGTCTGATTATGCTTTCCAAGTTTCACACGGCTATTGTGAAAGACAAACTGTCGAATCATTATAGAGGTAGTCGGACTACGCAAATATGCAATTCTAGAAGTGACGAACACCGAGGGGAGGATGCAACATTAGTTTATTACAACATCCACATAACCTTTCTTATCTGCTTCCATTTCAAGCTTTAAGCAAATATGAACTCTACGGAGGCTAATATACAGCAAAATGTGCCTAAACTGGACCCTGTATATACCATAATCTTGGAGAAACGGAATATTATCTCAGAGGGAGCTATTTCATATGTAAAATAACACTAATCCGCAAGGGTGTCTCTCGCGGAAACGGAGTCGCTTTCTGGAATAGTTTGGTTAAATAACCTAAGGTCGATTATTATATGCGTAATGCTACATTTTTAAAGTACTATTCATTACTTTTGAATGCGACTGTACTTGCACCAAAGTTTCAATAACTGTTTATGTGAGAGTTAACTTGATACAAGTCACGTGGAGACCGAGGAACCATCAAGAAATTGCAATTATTGTAAGTTGCAAAATATAGCAAAATGTACATGTCAATATTTTTTTTTATTTAGAGGATTCTATTTTGAGCTATTCCTTTATTACAATTCTATGCGGTAATATTTTCATATTACTACTACGTGCCTACAGTAAGTAAATGAATAATTGTATTCCACCCAAAAGTTTGGTACAGAAGACTCACCCGGAGTACGTTTTGCAACTACCTGAATCCCCCCTTTAAAAAAGGAAAAAGAAAACGTCCTGTGTATGTCTTCCTATGCGGCTATCTGTGAGCAGCATAACTCTAAAACGAAAAGTCGATTAAATACCACTTTTGATAGTCACTTCAGCATCTTGCAAGGGTGCAACACGAAGACGTTCAAGATAATTCCACTAACACATACTACCTTTCACATGGAAAAATTCTCGAAACTTCTTATTTTCTCAAAAGCGACTCTAACAATTTTGATTACAGTACATATGTATTCGGTTTATTAAAATACAACCCTTTGTAAGACGGAAACCTGTGAAAATGGGGAAAAATGCTGCGACAATCACACTCAGTTTTAAGAATGTTCTAATGTACTATATATAGTGTCTCGAAGGGATGTAATCAGTCGTTGAAGTACCATTTCTCAGCAACGAAATTAGACTGAAATACAAATTATTGTTAATTCAGAAAGCAACGAAAAAATAGAAACACAATATTTGCAAACAAACATGGTATTGTATTTATCATTTCATGAACGTTAGTGGGTTCCAAAATGCTATTGGAAAGTTTTTGAGGTTAAACGACCTTTTAGGGTTAAATTCGGTACAAGACCACCAACCAGGTTAATAATCAGAAGTATTCGACAAAGTCTGAAATCGAAGGAATGGTACAAGATGTGTTGAAAGGGCGCTGCAGAAGAAATAGAAGTTTCACTGATAACGGGTGTATGGAAGCTTTTGCATGAACAACGTTGTTTAGTGTGTACTGTGGCAGAGGGGGACACTTCGAACATGTACGGGTGTTAAGAATAGAACAACAAAACTTTTGTTCCTGTCTCATTGAATTGCTCATAAATAGTGTTTCAATCTGTGTATACATCATTTTGAGATACTCTATTGTTATATTTCGTCACCCAATATTCTTAGAGTACTACCATAATCACTTGTTCCCTTTGTTGATAAAATAAGACTAAAGTTTCTAAAGTTTAGGAGTCTTTAAGGTAACGTCATCACATGTTCTTTCCACTGTTTCTGGCAGCTACAGAATTCATCTACTATACTTAATTTCCCCAATTAACATAGAAGATCATCATTTTTCACCCAGTCTCTACTTCTCTTGCCAACTGTGTACTATTTCTAAGAGTCGTTTATTTAGGCTCCTCAGAATCCAAGTGTCACTTCCGTACGCTTGAAGAAAGCACATTTGGTATAATATTATATACTCCTTGTTTTATGTTTGTTCTCATGTTCTTATAAAATATTTTAATACATTGGTATTAAGTTGTATTTATTCATATACTTAAGTTGTTCACGATGGCCCCCTTGGCCGAATGCATTATTTTTCTTCTTTTTTACCGGTGTAAGTGGCATCATGTAGGTATTCAGTTCGGTGTTCAATATATCGAAAACCGAGCATACAGATAGATACATTGCTAATTCACACCATCCACCATCTATAAAACGGGCTACGGCCAACACATTGTTCCGTCGTCCCTCTCGGATACGCAATCCGGATCTTTTATTACACGAGAAGTCTGGGATCTGTGAAGTATTGAGAGCTAACAATTATTCTTCTAAAGACATAGGTGATTTTATTAGTCGTGAAAGCAAACAAAAGCAATTTGGCGATAAGAAGGACAGAAAGTGAGCGTGTCTCCTCTGTATACAATGTGTAACTGATAACATCGCAAAAATTATACGGAAACAAGATATTGCTGCCCAGTACATTGTCGTAAGAAGATTCAGAGTTTCCTGTCAACCGTAAAGCATAAAGGTGATATATTCCATAACCCCGGAGTATATTAAGCTGTGATTGAGGCAAATCCTACATCAGACAAACAGGGATATCCGTGGCCGCTGGAAGAAAAGAACGTGTTCGAAGTTTTAAACTTAATCAACCTAAAAAAAACAAAAACATACTAACAGAGCATGCTATCGACAGCTGCCATCACACTGACTTCGATGGAATAAAAGTTTTAGGTATTTGTTACAGCTATTCTCAGAGAATAATACGTCAGAGTATAGACATTTTGAAGCGCAAAAACAATTTGAAACGTGACAAAGGAAATACGTTGAGTTCTATTTGGCACACTCCTTTGTTAACTAATGACGTCACGGGCCACACGATGGGGGAGCGAAGAAAGTATAAATTAGGATGTAAAGCTCGCTTTTCATGTATTCCACAGATAACCACAGCTTTAATTCTCCAATTTCACATTTTCCTATCATATTCTTTCGCTGTTTTATTGAGAATAGCAACAGACATTTGTAATTCCTTCTCTGACTCTTAATAATAGTTTTCTGCAAACAAGATTGGCTTATGCCATTTTTCTTTGTTAACAAGACGCGATCTGTTTCTTTTTTCTAACCATATTTCTATTACTTTATTTATATAAAAGATAAATAGCAACAGTCCATATCCTTGTCGGAGAACTTTATTTACAGTGGCAAATATTGAGTCCTAATATTGAGATTTAATGTATACTAGCAGAAATACTCGGCGTTGCCTGTGGTTCGACGATCGCATCCCTACAACATTTAGTATGTTGGATACTACAAAGAATCCAAATTGAACAATCGTACATAAAACGATTGGAAAATACTTTCAAAAGCACTGTTGAACAACTGTAAATACTACACGAAGAAAAGCGAGTAGAGAAAGTTGTAAGACGTTGCATTTCTCTGTCAATCATAGAAAATTGTATGAATTCTTGGAAGAAGAGGGAATAGTGAAAGAAATGTGATGGTGTTTCATAAAAAAAACCTGAGTAAAGATGTCCGCGCGAGTGTAATGCGTTGCATTTCAATTTTAAACATATGGAAAATTGTATGAATTATTTGTAGAAATGGCAGTAGAGAACTATGATTGTGTTTCATAAACGAAAAGTGTCAGAGAAAATCGTGTGAATGTGTGTTGCACTTCAATTTCGATCATAAATAATTCTATAAATTGCATGCTGAAGGGGAATAGAGAAAGAAATGTAATCGTTTTTCGTAAAAGAAAAGTGAGTAGAGAAACTCGTGTGAATGTAATATATGGAGTTTCCATTGCAGACATAGGAAATTGTATAAACTGTATGTTGAAGGGCGAGCAGGGAGAGATATGTGAATTTTATACATGAAAGAAAACCGAGTAGAAAAAACCATGTGAATGTTACATTTTATAGTAAAATGGATGGAACAAAAACTTTCTCCATGAAAAAAAAAGTATACGTGCCGAATTTCACGGTGATTGGTCAAGTGGTGTATGTGTTAGGTCAAAGAAAAGTGAGCAGTAAAAACCATGTGAATGTTATGTTGCGTAGTAAAATTAACAGAATACAAACTTTCTTCATGAAAAAAAAAATACATATGCGTGCCGAATTTCATAGTAATCGGTCAAGTGGTTTAGGAGTGCATAGAGGATAAACAGTCGAGATGGCAATTTTCATACAAAATTACCAATTTCGACATTTTTGCTGTTCCTTTGGGTTTTTCCTAATGCTCCTTTTCTCTGAACCATCCCAGTTTTGAGGCAAACAAAACAAAAAAGGAATTTATTCAAATCGGTCGGGCCATTTTCGAAGTTTTGCGAGATAACGCATGTTGCAGTGCGTTATCTCGCAAAACTTCGAAACTTATTTATATATATATATATATATAAATAAAATGATAGAAAAGTAACCGGACCTGATTCTACAGTTTTGTTACAATATCATTTAAGTTATTATATAAGAATTATATATATAATCTTCTTAAATTTTACCACTAATATACAGTTTTTTTCTCGTTTTTCAACACATGCTTGGGGCTATCACAACTCACCATTTTGTTTCTCGCAACCTTATTCAGTCCTTGCAGTGTCTTCCTGCACTTCCTCTGTAAAGTAATGTTTTACTTGCTTCACGTTGATGTGAACCTCGAAGCAGAATCACAAACTGTTGTTGGTCAAAGGTTGTCAACTATTTGAAGCGACAATGCTTCCCGCCGCCAAACAATGTCAAGGAGTTCCTTGAATCAGCCCTTTTGCCGACGATAGAAGCGATGAGAATTCTCTCTCTCTCTCTCTCTCTCTCTCTCTCTCTCTCTCTCTCTCTCTGGGTTCGTGTGAGTGGCTTCGAAAGGATGACACCAATTTTGAATATATATTTATATAATCCTCTTTTAATAAAGCATCAATTTTTTTTTTTTTTACTCTTTTTGCTGGAGATATTGCCGAACAATATGAATGTATTCTCGTATAATTCACCAACCATCAACATTATTCATATACAGAAATAAGCTTTATGATACTCACTTTATGTCCGTTGGGTGTTAAGTAATTCGACGTGAAAACAAAGCTTACATCTGCACCTTACACAGACTAATCCCAAGAGTCCGTTTTGCACTCTGAGAGCTATGGAAAACCGATGGCTTACTTCACCGTTCAAACCCCCTTTCTGTTCCTTTACTCTATACTTTTTACTTATTTAAAATGATTACTCTAATTACTACTCTACTACTACTACTACTACTACTACTACTATTATTATTATTATTATTATTATTATTATTATTATTATTATTATTATTATTATTATTATTATTATTATTATTATTATTATTATTATTATTATTATTATTATTATTATTATTATTATTATTATTATTATTATTATTATTATTATTATTATCATTATTATCATTATTATTATCACCATTATTATTATCATCATTATTATTATTGTTACTGTTATTATTATCATTATTATTATTATTATTGTTATTATTGTTATTATTATTGTTATTATTATTATTATTATTATTATTATTATTATTATTATTATTATTATTATTATTATTATTATTATTATTATTATTATTATTATTATTATTATTATTATTATTATTATTATTATTATTATTATTATTATTATTATTATTATTATTATTATTATTATTATTATTATTATTATTATTATTATTATTATTTAATGCTTAACACTTTTAAATGATTCCTTTTTTAAGTATCTATAATTTCGGCATCATCTGTCTTTCATACCCTAATGACGTTACAATCACTCGGGACGACACACACAGGCTGTCTCACGCTCACTGATACACTCATGTCCGTAACTCAACTCTCTAAAACTAAACTCACTCTGTTGCTGCCTCGTGTTCTTATATATGTAGGCTGACGTCACACCTTTCTCGAACTCTACACACACACACACACACACACACACACACACACACACACACACACACACACGCACACGCACACGCACGCGCACGCGCACGCACACGCACACGCACACGCACACGCACACACGCACACGCACACGCACGCACACACACACACACACACACACACACACATACACACCGGCGGATGACGCAACCAAAACTTTCTCGAAGGCAGCGGAGAAAACCCCTTTTGTTTAGCCGCTACTATTGGTGTTAATCACGTGTTCGTTTACGTGAGTGGTCTAGCAATTCTTTACCTAGTGCCTTTTTCTCGCCGGCCCGGCATGTGGTGTAAAGCAGCCTGACCCCCGTCTGTCCATCGTTATGCGCCGAGCCGGGCGTCACACTATTAATAACTACATTCGGATCTACGTCCTTGCCTAAGATATACCCTAACTTTTCTCGACTCACGCAGTGATACCGTTTTCGTAACGTAAAAGTAGATAAAGCTATAGATAGCCGATATCTTCTTTGAACTACGGAAAACTCAAGGTGTCGTATGCCTTGTTAGTGAAAAAGACGCCGGCGGAAAATAAAAGATTGCTTGAATTCCTATACAAGGGAAGGGTTTTTGTTGGGAGAATAAACAGCAATTAACACGCTTCAACAGGCAGTAGAATTTAGCCAATATAAGATTACCCTTTGACATCCTCTGATTGCTTCGGGCTGCCTCCAATTAAAGTGTGTAACTTTAAAGTCTTTCAATTCGTCTCGATCGAGAGGCTGTTTACAGTTGTATCGAGTTTTCGCTCAATAAAGTGTTCTTTATCAGCCAGAACTCGATACGAGAGAAAACTTTCAGTCGTGAACCGTGTTCTAGAGTAAATTAGTGCCGGAAATTGGCTCGCAGTACCATTTGAGAAACATCGTCAAATTTCGGCCAAGCAACGCGTTCTCTTTTGTTGTTTGTTCTGTGTCGTGAAGAACGAGAAGAGGGCAACTTTTTTTTTTTTTTTTTTTTTTTTTTTTTTTTTTTTTTTTTTTTCCCCTCTGAGCTGGGTATCCAAGACAACGGATGTTTATTGGAGCTCTAGACATGAATGTGCTTTACGAGGCATTTCTGGAATGGAGTCAAAGTGGGAAACATAATTTGACGCCCTTCATGGTTGCCTAAAATCGGAAAACGAGATTTATTTTTTGTAAAGCATGCACACTAACACTAATCTGCATAAACAAAATGATTACTGTGTCCCAAAGGTTTGTTTCACTTAAGCAACCTCACATGAATCGTTCAAAATTTTTGTTATTACTTTTTCTTTTACATATCTGGCAATTAGAGAAGCTTTTGCATTCCAGCAAAAAGTTCAATATCGATATTTCATTCAAAATAGATGTTTGAGGTCTCTGTAATTAGGAAAAAAAGCATTTTTAGAGAAAGCTCCAGTATATCTATAGTACAAATAAAAAACGAAATGTCAACTTAATACCAAATTTATTATTTAAGTAGAGCATCTTCCAAATAAAGGATAAAGTTTGCCAAACATTTTATATCAATATTTCACCGAAAACACATGTTTAGGTCCCTTTAATTCAGGGAATGATTTTAGAAAAAAGCTTCGTGTGTATATACAGCATACATCAAAGGCGAAGTGTCGGATAAGTACCAAATTAGGCATTTAAGCAGAGTATCTACTAAGCATAATAACCCAAAGTCAACCGTCCTTTCCGGGACAAGCCCTACCTCCCAGCTGTGCGTCCCCCACCTCTGCCCACCTCAGGCGTCATGAGTGGGGTGCAGTACTGGAGGGTGGTGCGTGGTCAGTGCTCCGATCCCTCCCCGGGCAAGCGGCCTACATAACCAGGGACTGCTACTTTTCAATAAAGTAGCTCCTCAATCGGCGCCTCTGGAACCTGAGTGCACGCCAAACCAGCGGGAGAAAATCTTCACGCCAGTATTGGGAATCAAACCCGGGTCCCCCGCTTGGTAAGCAGCGGCGCTACTACCGCGCTAAGTTACCACAACTTCCAAATGTGCAGTAGGAAAATATTTAAGAAACTGAAACTACTCTTTTAGATTTATTTTCTCACACAGAGCGCCTTCCATCTCATTGTTCAAAAACCCCATTTCGTATTTGCACAGGCTTTATTAAATGTCCAATATAACTGGCAAGTTTTGCGACTTAATTGGAATCAGACTTGAAGTAATGGATAGTATAATTTGTAGGTGGATGCAAGGGGGGAAAGTTTCTTTGTTCTTGTTTCGACAACTGCAAATTATGAGGGAAAGCTATATTGCGAAATATAATAGTAAATAGAGGGGCCGGATTTGAACCCGCAACCTGGTCTAACCAACTGAGCCACCCAGACGAACATGCACATCGAGTCAGCATACTAGCATCAGACAAAAATTTGCCTGTAGACGAGTTCAATCGCTGGGACAAACGGAAAAGTACCTGATATTCAAAATTGCTGCTGGTAATGCCGAATTTGTGCCTTTTGTTGCCAGGAAATGGATCACCACTAATTGCTGCCTTTGTTGGTTTCTGTGAGTCCAGGGTAACGTATTAATTTCTCCTTCGGTCTTCAGAACATTACAGAAAACGTCAATCATCAGCTAAAAGTTTGCGAACTTGAGTTTGTGGAAGCTACATACCAGGTGGCCCAGACAAGGCGATACTTGCAGTTTTATATTTCCCGCATGCAGTAGTGGAAAAGAAGTTGCCGCGTCACTGATTTTCAAAGGAGCAGTGCAGGTATGAGGTACTGCTTCCCCTCTGCATATACATATTTGCTTCGTGGTTTCCTGCTGACTAGCGTCGCGTGGTCGCCTGCTTGCAGTTCGAGACAGGTCATTCAGGCGAACAGGTAACATTTCACCTACATGTACAGAGAGACAGTTGAGAATTGGTGGATCATTTCAAACATTAGTATTTCTTGACCATTTTTTTCCACCGTTATTAGGGTAAAGAAGAGCTACAGCTGACCTGGAGGTTTAAGGACCTCAAAATAACGCAGTTTGAAGAAGCGAAAGTAGCATCCCTCTAAACCAGGAGTCGGAAAATTAGTCATCGTGATTGCACGAATTGTGACGTCAGGAAACGCAACCCGGCATGCACACGATGCACGGTTCGAAGGAGGAGTTTGAAAGCCGCAGTGGTGGTGTAAAGGAACTTCTCTAACACACATCTAGTTTTATATGCACAAACTGTTGGCGTTTATTTTTCATTAATATATTTTTACTACACCGGGAGAGTTTCGGTTCCCCATACATCTAACGTTAATTCATAAATACTGATATACAGCAGAACACGTAGATTTTCATCTGTCAATCGCGATCTGCTTTTAGATTTTACAATCTTCAGTTTAGAACAAAATTGCTCACACATAGCACTATTATGCGCAACAAATGAACGGTGAGACAGAAATGCTGTAATATCAATCTCTCTACATAAAAGTAAACCAGCCTTGTTTTGTCTGTGATTTCAAAATTAAGTTTGTTTGCGAATTCGCAAAATCAATTTGTAACTTTAGTTTTACACAACGACATTTAAGGTGTTATAAACTTAATGTAGGTATGTTGTAATCCACTTCTTCACTAGACTACTAAGCTTCGTTGAATATTTAACCTTTATTGTTACATTTACTGACAAAGCTTGATTTTATGATATTGTTATTTTAAAATACTTTAAGGTTTTGTACTTCTGTCTTGTTTGTGTTCTTTGAGACGACGTTGGTAATGTCATTTAATGTTTGACTAGTAAACAACAATCAGAACTTTCAAACACAACAGACATTTCACATTTTCACCTACAGCGCAACAAAATATTACTCCTCCCACTCCTCTTGGAATAGCAATGTTCCTTTGCGTTTTCGTGGTCTCCAAAGAGCCATGTCTATCGATGAGGTGTCCAGCACTGCTTGTATTCGTTTGAACGCCTGTTGTGTAAAGGTGGGAGAAGTGAAACAGGGCGACGTATTCCTTGCCCCTGACGGCGATACTGTCATATCATCAGCTGGTGCAGATTTGGCGACCTCTGTTGTAAACTATACTTACACCAACAGCCTTATTGGAATGATTTCCAGAATCCTATACCTGTTTGGAGAAGACACACTAATTAAACGAACATCCGGATTTCACCATGGGGGTTTTATAGGATAAATGAATGTTATTTTGTCAGTGACACCAGTAAAACAAGCATAATCCCATTATTGGGTTTCTCAGAATTCATCAATTAAATCCCACTCAAGTTCATTGGAGTGTTAACCTGTGAAGTCTCATTCTGAGAAACAAAAATCAACGGGACAGCTTGTTTGGCTCCTAGACAGATAGAATGGGCTGAATATTTAGAAGCTTCTGGAGGATGGGCCATTTGAATGAGCTCTAAATTACTTATGTCAGTTCAGTGGTACATATAACGTTATTCTACAGGAGTTGAACATCGCAACAACGTGTGCCCCAGGCAGTGGAAAGGTCGAGATGGTTGCATTCGGTGACCAGCGAAATCGACCCTTGAATTTGTTTCTTATAGGGATATATTAAAGCATTACGAAGTAGCATCATAAAATAGCAGCGGAATTTCAAAAATAATTTTAACATAAATTGTGTATCTTGTCGAGCTCTGCATATTTTGGGTAATATATTCTGTTTATTCCTTACGGTTTACCAGTAAATGTAATTTAATATAAAGGGGACTTTAGAAGCTATTCACATCAAATTGAACTTATACATTACATTTTTCATGAAAATATCTTAAACATATGGTATTTTAATCAAAGTCGATATCTGCTGTTGAGAAAATTAAGATTATCAAAAATTCTTCAATGTAAAATTTTGTGCAGGAACTTTGTTAAAAATCTTCGTATCGCATGAATGGAAGGTGCTGAAATTAAGTACCAAGTTTGGTTTTTAACAGCCTCTTCGTTTGTTAATTATGCTATCGATCTACCTACCCATATACATCACCACACACATAAAACAAGCACAAACATATTTTTCTAAAAATGCTCCTTTTGGATTCATTAGGATTTTTAACATATATCTTATGCGAAACACCCATATCTAATTTTTGGGTGCACTGCAATACCTTCTCTACCAACTCTGTATTTGGTAGAGAAATAATACAGCTATAGAGGAACTCGTGTGACTGTAACACTTCAGACTCCTTTTAGTTCATTATCGTTTTATTATTCGTCCAATTTTCGTGGATAGGAGTTTGAAATATTTACATCGTGACCAAGAGAGAGAAACTCTTAGAATCGTACATTAAAGTAGAGATACCTTCACTATAGTCATAAACGACGTTGCAAGACTACTCATCCAACTATCGCATTCGTAAATGTCATCACTAGGTTGAGCTCTTCAATCCTTGAGCTTTACTTAAAAATGTTAGAACAGGGAAAAGCGGAAATGGGTAACAGGTTAAGTTGCTTCGTTTATAATGAACGTATTTTCTGATCGGCAGTGATACATCTTTGGAACTTAAGTAACGACTAAGAAAACTAATAATCAAAATGGTCCATTCGAAAAGAAGCAATGTCTGGAGTTAGTTCGGCTGAAAATGTGTATACACTAAAGGGGTATAGTTTTTGTGACACATGAGTAAAGGGAAAGGAAGTCCCTTAAAAAGGATTTCCAATAGGAAGGTTGGGTGATGATGGTAAAAACTACTTCAGCTCCCTCTCCCGCTTAGCATGAAATTGAGGATGATGTGGGCGAAGTAAAAAGCTACTGTGATTCGTTGCGCGTTGCCTATAACCTATACAACAATACTCAAATTATGTAGTTATGACTTCATTATGCTCTAGTATACTTTCCGGAAGGATTTGAAATAAATCAATAACCAACATATGTTTTCCTGGTGGTGCGGAAAGAAAGAAGCTTGATCACTTTCAAGTTAATCATTAGAAATAAATAAATCAGGTAGCTGAATGCACTTGTGATGTGGGTGGTATAGTGCTTGTGATAGCTGCAAAGTGTAAGAGAGATAGCCGTATAACCATTTCACATCAAAGTTTTTAAATAAAATTCAGGTCCAGATTAGGCGATGTCTCGCCTGGAAAAAGAATCATTTTACTGTATAGGTCAGTAATCCAACCTGCCCATAAATAGTCTTATACACAAAGGGATTCCATCCCACAAAATTCAGCTTTGAAACTTTCTCGTGAGCTGTAAAAATCGGAGCAGAAAAAAAAGGGGGAGGAAATGGAAAAAAGAGACCAGAAAACTAATTGGCGCTCAAACCTCTTGAGGCTCTCGTTGGAGACAATCTACAGCTCTGCATGTGGAGTGTGCTACGCTGCTTGCAACAGAAAGGCATGAAATTCCACCAATATTTATTTTTATTATGGATATGCGAATATTTCCTGTGTAACTCAAAGCTTTGAGATTGAATACTTCGAGATTAGCTGGACCGGTACAGAAAGTCTTTATTGAGTTGGTTGGTTTTAGATTGTGCATACATTTAATGACTTTCGCAAGTTTCAAAAATATGATTTGTATGCTTATGATTGGCAAAGCAAAGAATTATGATACAATATTATTAATCTCTTACGTAAATTTGCACCATGTAAAGTTGTTATATCAGAATACACGATGCTCTTGGGCTGGTATATATTGAGGTATTTGGCTTCATGTACCGAGTAGTATTAACATAAGTTCTTTTTCAACCTTGATGCAAACTTTCACGCTTTCAGCCTTAATTCATCAATAATTTTATGTCATGTCGTTATGTTGTATCATTTTATCAACGTTTACATTTACATTTGACTTAACACTTCAGAATATTCAGGTAAAGCAGTACCTTCGTCGCAATGTTAAATTCTATGAAAGTGGTAAACGTAGCAGTTTATTTTATGAATAAGATTGTTACAAAAGAAGCCAAAGATATAAGTTTCACGGATTGGGTATCATGTTAATTCTACTATGTGTGCTTCCTTCGATGTCTCTAATGTTGTATTTGGTGTCCGAGATTAGCGGAGTCCTTATTCTTCTATCAGAGATTCATAATATGTATCAGGAAGTATATTTTGCACAGGGTAATTGACGTTCTATTCACTGGTGCAAATCAGTAAACAGGACCCTCTAAAATACCCCTTAAAAACTTCTAGGACTTGTAAAGGGAGCTGAGTAGTTAATACTTTGACCTGTAATCCATGTCCAGAAACGTACCATTTTTGAGCTACAACCATTTGAAAGCGTATTTTTAATGCGATCACTTTTACTATTAATTTATAAGGTGTAACCCAGTACATCACTTGTACAATTCGACTCATTAACAACTAAATAGACAAAAGGGAAATAATCATTTTTCACAAATACTGTGACTTACAGATAAACCTAAACTGTTTTGTCCTTTTCAAAGGATGGTTAGCATTCTGATCCACTACAAGTAAGTTTCAATTTGATGACCAACATCGCTGCATACATTGTGTCTACGAATGATGTGACATACTCCTCTATCACACCTGATGTGTCTGCAATTTATCCTGTGGTAACCACAACTCAGGCCATCTGATCTTCTTCTGTCTCTACAGGAGTCTCATAAGCCAAATTCTTCATTCAAACCCACAGAAAAGAGTATAAAGAAGCCAAATCCGGCAATCGTTGAGGCCATGCAACTGGACCACCTCGGCCTATCCATCTTTGTCCGAACTGTTGATCCAGATGTTCCCGAACTTTATGTGAAAAGTGAGCAGGTACTCGACCATGCTGTTCTAACACTCAAAGACACGTGAATGAGTCTCGAACCAGGTCAGAGCAGCCAGTAAGCTGTCGCATTTGTGGATGTGTACCACGTGATCAATGTTTGTTAATAAATCTATGCCCAAAAGTTTCATTCACAAACTAAGGTCTCTGTAATATGGAGGAGGATGTAGGCAGTACGGAACACAAAAGGATAGAAAAGAAATAGAAACGAAGATTTTGATCACGTACTGAAGATGCTAAAAATGGTTCGCCAATCTCGACATATTTTATTCATTTCCTGATTATGTGAAGTCCAGCTTTTGGAGAAAGTGCAAACTCGGGTGTACTGTGTTTCCGCGCATCTCCAGGAGTGTTTGCTAGGACTTAGTAACTCTCCGCTTCAGTGAAACGACTCTACTATCTTGGAAGCATAGTATGGGCTGGATGACGCTTGTTGATTGACCCGACAATTGTCTCTGGCATTCCCGCAGGCTTTCGCGTGGATACGAAGCATTCCCGCATATTCTCCGTTTGTATGTATGCAAGGTCGCCATTGTTCATGCCTACTTGACGATGGCCACAGGAATGAATACTCTAAGGGTATGTGACTAGTGCTTAATACTACAAACACTCAGTTGGCTGTAGGTATGATGGAGTGGCCTGCCTCACGTAACAGTTGATGCCATTGTTAAACAACACAAGCTCGTCTACTGCTTGTCACAGAGTCTACGGGTTCTGTTATATCAAGAGCCGCTCCTTCCAGTTTCGGAGGCTCTAGCGCGTACATCAACGTATACAGCCAATTATCACATAAGCTAGTAGAATTACTTTCTTTTACACGCTGTATTTAGAATCTCTGTTAAACTATATGTTAGCAACACACTAATTTGTTGTGTACCTAGGAACAAGTAGGATAAATCACAGACGACGAAGCTACCAGGGGGACAGGGGAGGAGAGCAAAAAATAGCATTTTCCCATTTGTGAAAAGTATAGGTATTGGAAAATTCAAACTTTTCTGGTCATAAAACAATGAATTATTGCAAACTTTAAGGAAATGTAGATTTTTGTAGTAAGATATTGTTTATACGAGTATCTTTCGGTTTATCAGTTATTAAACGTTATTCAAAATCAGGAGCAGTTCGGAGACTATCTCCAGGAAATATAAGATATTTATACGTTCCATATGTCATGAGAATATCTTAAACACAAGGTAAATTTAAGATTTGAAGCTTTCACGGCGAACGTTATGGATCAAGGCTTCACGGGTGACCAGCCGTGTTAGATTTAAGAGGGTCGAGCTTTCGGCCATTGTAGGCCATCTTCCATGGCCATCTTCAGGACTAAAAAGATGAGAAAGTTGCCCTAGACAATGGATCATTGGCTAGGACAACACAACCTACATCCTTCAAACCATAGTATATATTTGGAAAACTAATGAGACTTTTTCATCTTTTTAGTCCTGAAGATGGCCATGGAGTCTACAATGGCCGAAAGTTCAACCTTCTTAAATCTAACACGGCTGATCACCCGTGAAGCCTTGATGCATAAGGTAAATTTGATAAATTAAAGTCGTCAGAAGTCAAACTTTTGAAAAGGTAATTATTAGATTAATTAATGCCAACGAACTTAATGCTGGTGTTTTTAAATGCACAAGCCGTGCGTGGGCAACCCTTAAGACGCAGAATCAGAACTTAAAAATTAGAGTTGGCCGGGGTAGCTTAGTGGTTAGAGCAACCGCTCGATAAGCAGAAGATCCATGGTTCAAATCCCGGCTATGGCACTGAATTTTTCAATCCTGATTCCACCTCATTTGAAAAGGTTTTCCACACAATAGGTGCCCCCCCCCTCCCCAACGTACACATTCTTCTAAAAACCTGATGTTACATTTGCATGAATTTCTGTACACACTCTTGCACAAAGTGTTGCTACAAATGCTTATTCTTCTGTTTACTTCGTGTCAATCAAGATAAGCGTGTGTGGAAACGGTTTTATTATATACTAGCTGACCCGAAAGACGTCTTTCTGTCAAAAGCTATTGCATTGTGGCAATCCCACAAATTTATATTCTTTGATCAAGTTCTGGTGATGGCGTCGCTTATAAAGTGTACATATAGTGATGACATCTTTAGGTTTCAGTAATGGTCACGAGAACAGCTAATACACAGTCACAAATATGTAATTTAAGCAATAGTTGAATATAAACGTATTTCAGTGTGATCACTTTGTTTATTGACTATCAAATAATTACCGTGAAATCAACAATACATTTGCATAACGTTAATATACCTTTCTAGCCTTACCCTAAACTACCCTTTACATGGAACATTTTTCGAAAATTTTGATTTTCTTGAAAATGACTCTAACGATTTTGATTAAAATGTCATATGTTTGAGCTATTTTTATGCCAAATGAAATGTATATCTTGAATTTTCTGGCTATAGCCCCTGTAATCGTATTTACTCTGAACGAATTTTGCATAAGTGGTAAACCGTTAGAGATAGACCAAATCATACTGTACAAAAAATGTAGATCTTGCTAAAATTCACAATTTATGTTCAAATAAGTTTTCTTGTAAGGTGAACCATTTCGGAGATATTCCTTATTATGTGTGTGAGTTTTGGAAAGCTTCCAACTTTCTGAAATGGATCATCGTTGTTCATTTTTTTTATATGTTAAGCGTGCAAAGAGAATAGAATATCAAAGCTTTAAAAGATTTTACTATCGCACAAAGCCTACTATATTCTAACATTCCTCTTGCACCTACAAGGAAATAAGCAATAAGATAATTGTGCAAATGTTTATCTCATCTAACACGAAGAAGATAGAGGAATAAGACTTTGTAAGAATGGTTAGTACAAGAGTAGAGAAAGTCACGTGAGTGCAACACATCAGATTTTACTCTATAGATTGCCTTATAGGCACAATGGGAATAATGGGAATAGACACAGTAAGCTTATGTCATAGTCACATAGGAGCTGGTCTGATGTCACTATATTGAAATTCCGTTCCAGTTGTACGAGGTGAAGGAAAACGGCGAATAACGACTTCCCTTTTGAGAAAAGTGTAAGTATTGAAAAATTCAAATCGCCAACAAGGAATATTGTGTAAACAGTTAACATTTGCAATAAAAATCACAAATTTGGGTGCTTTAAAGAGATCTATATTTTCTGTACAGCAAGATAATGCCTATCTATTAAGGTTTGCCTCTTATGCAAAGTCGTCCAGCATGAAAAGAACTTCAGAACCTATTCCCGCAAAATGAAGAATATACATTTTATTTTTCGTGAATATATATGAAATATATGTTAATTTAAACAAAATCGTTAGTGCCGTTTTTCAGAAAACAAGATTTCCCAAAACGTTTTAATAAAAGAAGTTTGGTATGGGGATATTTTTGAAAGTCTTCGTGTCACATCCTTGAGAGATGTTGAACTTAAATAAAGTTTGGTATTTAACACATTTTTCGTTGTTGAGTCATGCTGTTCATAGGCAGACAAGCAGACAGGTAGACAGATGCACGCAAAGACACATAATCGTAAACCTTTCTCTAAAAATTATAATTTTAGGATTCAGAGTACCTCAAAACATGCACTTCCGCGAAGCCTCCAAACGGACTTTTTGTAAAGCAAGAGTTTCTCTCCCTACACTAAGTTGTAGCAGGTATGTTTTCATTACAATCTTTTGTTGGGAACAAAATGGCTAAAGGGGCACAAAATGATGGTGGAAAATTTAAAAAGGGCTCGCTATATGCGTAGTGGGAAATAAATAAATAAATGGTGTCCTAGCATTTCCAGAAAGTATAAAAGGTATATGAAAACTCAAATCAATTCCAATATATATTCCTTCATTTTTAGGTCAATGCCACAGAAATTTTATTTGCCAAATTGTACTTTTAAGATATTTGCATATATGTGGAAATGGTTCACCAATACCTAACTGAAAATTATGTAGACTTCACAGTCTATTCAAGGTATACATTTTATTCTTAATGTCTATATGTAAAATATATAAAATTGTTATGTAAATTATTGAATACATTTTTGAGAAAATCAAAAGTATGGGAACATTTATCATAAGTATAATTTGTGCTGTGGAATTTTGATGAAAATCATTGTGTTGCATCCTTGGTGGATAGTTGTTAGACATCGTGCATACAGCTAATACGCAAGTTTATAATCTAAAAGAATTCAACTACATTTACAGTGAATTAAGTAAACCATATCGAGGTAACTGAGAGTAATACACTAGGCGTTACTTCTATAGTTATGTCATAGATTGAGGCTACCCTTGTCGTTTGTTGCTTCTATTCGAGATGTAAAGTTTGTTCATTGGGCAAGTCAAAAGTGAATGCCTATTCAAGACACCTTTGCTGTGTGTGAAATACTTTGGATTATTCTTATTAGTCCACTGAAATGTATGCTGAAAGATTCACGTTTTTATATAAGATAGATACGTAAAAAGCGAATCATGTGGACATGTGTGTAGAAAATTTCAGGAGAAATTTCCTGGTATTCCAGTTCCAAGCAGAGAAACTGTTTGATGAGTGAATCAAACATTCTGGTGAATAAGTTTAGAACAACAGCTAAACGCTAAACCTAGAAGCGAAAAAGAAAAGTTTTAACGAGGGAAAAATTGACGAAACCTTGCATTATTCGAAGGGTGTCCAAAGAAGTCTCTAAGACGTGTTGCACGGCAATAGGGTATTTAACAAATCTCTGTTCATACAGCCACTAACTTAAAATTTGAAAGCCTACGCAGTGGCTGTAGTTGATGAATTACAACTTCCAACAGCCATTATAATGCATCTTAGTATTACTTATGAATAAGTAACATTGGTGTTTTAGAACGAAAAACTGCACATTGTATAGATTTTGTGCAGAGCACGCAGACGCGCGACACGCGGCCCGGCAGTATAACGAACGTACTGTATTAGGGATAACCGTCAATAGCTAATGGGGAGAGAAAGTCAGAGTGTCGTACATCAGATTCTCTCCCCCTAGCCCTCTATTCTGGGAAACTTTGTTTCCGACACTGTGCTATAATACAGTGCTACAAACTAATATTAGCACTATATAATTATGTTTGTGTTCTGAAATATTAGCTTGCCTATCGTTTTATCCACACCTCGTGCAGCTTTTCATTCTGCAGTAAAGGGTTGGCCACATCTCTTGTTAGATGAATGGCGTCAAGATTCTATCTTGGTCCGGTATAATGGAGAAGATCAATATCTCTTTCTCTAGCGCCAGTAAAGTGAAATGCAATGGTTTGCACTTTGCTAACCTTGTTTGCAAACGGATACCATGTAACGACAAGCTCACGTGATTTAGGGTAATTGTCTAATATGTCGTTCTGAACAGACTAAACCGACTGGAATTATAATCCGTCTGCTGACGTTTACTGAACCTTTGCTAATGTGCTTTTGCTGGTCATTTAAAACAAGCGCAAAGAGATGTCATTTAAAAATGTTTTATTTAAGTTTTAATGTACAGCGCGTTTTCAAAAGTTCAGCATATTTTCTGCCACAGCTAAAGGGATTTTTTTTTTCAAAAAGAATAGTACAAGAGTAGAGAAATTCATGTGGAAGCAACATATCTGATTTTTCTTTGCAGAAATGGAAGCAAACATTCGCTAATATGTTTAAAGTTTTACATATTCTTGTCTGTGCATTCTGCAATAAATGAATATATAGGTACATGTTTTTATGGAGTGATGTTTCAGCAGCGTACACTTAACAAAGGGTGTATTACATAAACGTATGATACTGGAATTATTAGCGGGTAACGTTAATAATGATACCTATATAGAAATGAGAGTGAGATAGATACACAAATGGAATAATTTCATATGGTAGAAACAATGTATAATGTAATAAGCTAGGGCTCTGATTATTAATTAGGCAATGTCATTTTTGTGGATGTGAAACATTAACGAGTTCATTAGCGTAGCTTAGGTAGTTCGCCCAGATCGTCCTGACACTTTATTTGCGCAAGAGAGGAGCAATTAGGAGAAGCAACTGGAGCGGTGGGGCACAACCGAGTGATGTTAAAACTCAGGCAGTCGCATACACAAGCAGTGTATGTTTACGTGTTGAAAATAATTATGCAATTATCACAGCCACAGCAAGTGGTATACTAATCCCCATCTCTTCTATTATGCAGGTGTGCAGGTCTGTGCTATTTTGCATATATGCTTCAGGAGTGAAGGAGTGCCACGACGACTTGGATGGGCTATAATTAGGGTTGCAGTGAATTTAGTCGACCATTAACTCAAGATGTACTTGGAAATCATATCCGTACGGGGAGGTGCAGTTGCTAGCTCGTAGATATAGTTCTGGAAATTATAGGGGAAAGAAATACTTGACATTTTAGGAAGTCCCATAGTAAGTGGTGTTTCATAGACAAAGGGAAAGCTTCGGTTTTAGCAGCTGTGTAGTTAGAAACCTTATGTGGGAACGATGGTGGAAGAACTGTTTGTAGGCGAGGTTTAAGTTAACGAAAGAGCATACACGCTAAACTTTGGGTCTTTTCCGTCGAGTCTTTAGTGCAATAATGGCGTGCTCACTGTGATCAGCAGTTAATAACGCTCACAGACCACGTAAGTTACGAAGCCTTAATGCTACTTCAGCTTAATATTTCTGTGACAAACAGCAATATACACTTCCCCTTATTGTTACAAAAGCAGTTATTTTTAAACCTAAGATTAAATAGTTACCAGTTCAAGGGATAAGATTCAGAAACAGTTTAATTCCTCAACCTCAACAGTAGACAACTCGCATCAAATATATCATTATTAGCCTTCATTAAATGTTACACTTAACTAGTGTTGTTTATCCTCGCACCCGTCCACGTATTTCCTGAGATAAAGATCTCATAGTTCTTTACTGAAGCTGCTAGTAGCAGATACACCAGAGGACGAGATTGGAGACGGTGTCAGAGGGGGCGCACACATTCATAGGGATCATCTTTTAAAGCAGTCCTTTTCTTTGAAAGTATATTTTCAACGCCCCGCTGGTATTCATCTCAACGCTGTATTAGATCCATTGTTCCCCGTGTGGTGACCTCTGCATTTCCACGGAGCTTATCTCACATCGTTATATCCATTTAAAGCTAAAATGAGCTGTGTAGATGTCTCAGTTGGCATCACTGTGCTTCTGTGTATAGAATTTCTATGTTGTTCTCCACACGCATTGTTCCATATCCCCAGGCAGAAGCTTCTGTTACGTTCTCTAGATGCAAAGAGGTAAATTCGATATCATCCCCCTGTTGTACAACCCCAACACACATATACACAGACACACATGGAGACACCTATACTCCCGTCACTGCAATTTCAACCCCTACAAAGTCAGATTCACTAGCGGACGCTTAATTCTGTTTTCCGTTCAATTAAACGTGAATGCGAGTGGCAAAGTTGGTAGGTAGTGGCAAACATTTTTAACCCACCACTCTCCGTGTTACTGATTGAATGTTTCCTTCCATTCCGGCGTAACAAATGGTTTTTATCTACCGCTTTGTGTCCGCTTGTTTGTTTCCTAGTGACGTAAAACTCGTTCCCAGGCTGGCGCTTCCGAAATCATACGGTTACATCAATAAGGAACGTGTAACTAACATTTCTGATGTTTTTCACTTGCTCCACATGTTGCTAATTTTTATTAGAGAAGGTACCGCATTCCATCCAAAATTTGATAAAGAGATTTGGATCAAAATAACTACTATGCGGTCATTTGAACCCAAAACAGAAAATAAGTTTTAGAAAAATATCCATGTGCATGTGTGTGTGTGTGTGTGTGCGCGCGCGCGCGCGCCCAAAATTACCCCCTCTAAACTAATCCTTACGCAGCACTTTGATATCCTTTTATTTTTTTCAAAAACGTCTCCTTTGAATAAAATGATATGTTGACAAACTAATATAATAAAGCAGGTGGCCCATGCAAGCCGTCTTTGACGTATGTGGATAACCCCTCATGGGTTAAAACAGTTGCAGAACCCGACGGCGTAATTCTTATGCAGCGGGTGCCAGTGGCGATAGCGAAATTTGTTCTGCTTATAAGAAAAGACGAACTTGAACTATCGTGTGTAATCCATGATAATGAACAAGAACAGTTTTAGAATATTTTCCACTGTACTTACAGGGACTTTATTTTCCAGGGAATAAACTCATAACTATATGTAACTATATGTCGCTATATCCTAACATTACGTAACAAAATCCATACAAACATGACGGCACGTAATGTTTCATTGATATTTGTTCGTTTGGTACCACTATTATTGTATTTTATTAATATTTAGTTATCGTCAATATTTTTGTTATTACATTATTATTCTATTGTTTAATTATTTATATTAATAACATAAATGTTATTAGTTTATTTTTGTTATGTTATGATTATTGATTATAGTTATTGTTATTATTTGGAAACCCATCAGTTTGCCAACCCGCACAATAAACCAAACGTTGTCGGTGTTTTGTTAGGAAACCCTTTATACACATACACACAGGCAAACACAGAGACATATCCATCCACCCACCCACACCCACACACACCCCACCCACACACGCCCACACACCCGCCCACCCACACCCAGCTACACCCACTCACACTCATCCACACCCACCCATCCACCAACCCACACACATATATACATGCATGTATATACACACAGGAGTTAATGAACTACACCAAAATATTTTCAGAGAATATAGATATGTCTTATAGCACAAGTAATTTGAGATACGTGATGTAATGTAATTCTTTCTTGTCCATACAATGTTTCTTTGAATTTAACATTAAGGGGGATAAATCAGTGAAAATTCGGGCCAAAAGATTAATTATTACAATATTTAGGTACGGATTTTACTAATGAGTATAACCGATTCTCTTGAAACATTTTTGTGTAAATAGTTTTGCTGTCGGAGCGAAAATAAGTTACGTGAAGATTTAAATAAGCCTGAGTGGAGACCGTGGTTGCGCAAGGGTTTTTCTGGTATTTTTCATATGTTTTTCCAACATTTATAAAAGTGCTCTCAAAATGCTGAAAATAAGTTAATCCGTTTCTAATTAATATTCCAATATTTTAAGCAAAAATGTATACTATGTAATAAAAATACATAAAGACAATTTCAAATCAGTTTTCATGACTAAATTTTGCGGTTCGTTTTTCTTGGTTGTAATGACTTACCCACTTTTCAGCATTTAAAATGTTCCTTGCGATGCCATTTTAAGGTTATTAGAGTTGACGCCAGAGATACGGATATTAAAATAAGGCAAGTCCCCAAACTCGTGAACAACTATTATGATAAAACAGAATTAATTTAATTCATATTTCGTAGCAGACTTGTTCTGTAAATCGATTGGGTGCATTATTCTGAAATGTTCTTAAAAACTATAGAAATTGCATCAAAGCAGAATTTTTTTATAAAATAAATCAAATTTGCATTTTAAAACGCATAAACAAGGACCACTTATACGTGTACCAAACTTTGGAACTAGACGCACTTCTTTATGTAGACATAAGATGTGGGAAAAAAGTCACAACACTCACTAGAGTACTATGGGCTTCGGAAAATTCACGAATTGGACGCCCTTAAAATACGCATGCATGTGTTATACCCTTTTTGTAATACTCTTAGTATGCCATCAGAGTAATGTTGTTCATTTTATGACAGTATTGGTAGAAGCAATCCAAAACAACGAAACACAGAACCGAAGGGAAAGGCAAGAAAATAGAAATAGAAACAGCAGAAAATAAAGTCTAACAAGCATAGTTTCGCATTCTGAATGTACACTATTGTTCTCTTCAGCCAATATGGAGCGATTTACCTATGTTTACAAAATCAGTTCAATATTCAATGCCGTTATATACTACCGAGCGAATTCTGAGCACTCCAGGGACTTAAGAAAGCACGCTGATTTATGCATCAGTCGCTGGTGTGTCTAAGACTAAAGGTTTAATACAACCCCAAGCGTATTCAAGCCATTCAAATGGATCTTCTTCAACTACCAGTAGATATACGCGAAACCTAAGTTCACAGTCAATTATTCTACTGAAGTTTCCAAACAAAACCTCTGTGTAATATTCGACATCTCAGGAAGGCCCTCCGACACCAAGTCAAAAATTGTACGTAGGACAATGTGGTTCGGGTTTTATGAAATCGGTCCCAATAACCCCTTTTTACACGCTTTATATTAGCTTCATCTGTATGTATGTATGTATGTAAGTATGTATTTATGTAACGGAATCTTTCGACGTAATTTTCACCCTACAGTCGTCTGATTGACTTGAAAATTTGTACTCATGTCAAGGACCGACGACAAGACAATAATATCACGACTCTGCCCTAATATCCTGATCAGGAATATCAGATGAAATAGTGACTTGACTAAATTTAACAATGTAACACAATTTTCACTAACTAGAGACGTCTGATTGACTTGAAAATTTGTATACAGGTCAAGGATTGATGACAATATAATAATATATTGAATTTGTCATAATCTGCTGACTCGGATCTTCAGGATAAAAAATGACTAAGCTAATTTTAATCAATGCAAAGGAATCTTTCAACGTAATTTTCACCAACTTAGAGTCAGTCATCTGATTGACTTGAAAATTTGCACACGTGTTGAGGACCAATGGCAATACATTAATAATATCGTGACTTTGTCCTAATGTCCTGATCAGGATCACCAGTTTAAAAACATTACTTAGATACATTTATCAATGTAACAGAATCTTTCAATGTAATTTTCAACTTAGATTTCTCGGATTGACTTGAAAATTTTCACACTGTTAAGGACCGATGAGAATATAATATCATCATAACTTTGTCCCAATGTGCTGACCAGGATCATCGGGATAAAGAATGATTAAGCTAAATTTATAGAAAATGGTACGGTTATGACACAATAGATGTCGTCGTGGCACATTTCTACATGCACCCTGAAAGTTACTTTAATTAAATAAATTCATATTTATATATTGGATGATGTAGATGTCCAGAGAGAGGACCTGAAAGGAACATGCGACCCAGGGAAAAAATATCGCAGACAGAGCCAAGACACCCACAACAGCTGGTAATTTAAAAATCGACACAACTTACACTGCACAGATGAATTAAAACGCTTGAAAATACTGAAAGACGGAGATGCCCGGAGAGAGAACCTGAGAGGGACACGAGATTTCGGGGGAAGGATTGCGGATCGAAGTTTGCTCAGGGCCAGGAAGTCCACAACAGCTGATAGTGTACTTAAAACAGTAATCGTAACCTAATATTCTTCAAAAAAAGTGATTAGAAAATTTTCAAAAACTCAAAATTTTTTAAAATATTTCAAATTAAAAATTTTGAAAAAGATTGAGTAGAAAACTTTGAGACTAAAAAGTTAAAATAAATTATAGTTTTAAAAAACTAACAAAAACACGCTTTTATATCAAAGCGAACTAACAAGTAGAAAATAATTTTTAAGTATGAAGAATTTGTTCTATAAAGCTAACTTGTTCATTGTATTTCAAAATTTTGTAATATTTTTAAAAGGAAAACTAATTTATACTAACAAAATAATACATTTTTTTTTTGTAAAAAGCGTGGGGTGCTTTACACGTTACTTTTATAAATAGTATAAATGTAAGTATTTATAATATTGGATATCCGGTACCCCACGCTTTTTTACAATAAAATTTCTTATTTTGTTAATATGTTAGTTTTTATTTTAAACCTATTGCACAATTTTGAAATATAATGGACAACTTGACTTTGTGGAACAAATTCTTCATACTTAAAACTTATTTTCTACCTTTTAGTTCGGTTTGTTATAAAAGCGTGTTTTGTTAGTTTTTTAAAACTATAATTTATTATACATGAACGCGTGCCCAATGCATCCCCTTATGTACATGAACTGGCCCCTGGTATGTACAACTATAAACATGTTTGTTCCCAATTTAAACCGACTTAGGATTGTGAGGTTTATTGGTCCCCGTATGGTTAAAAATGTTTGATACCAAAGCGTACTTAGTGCAGAACCACTTCGTCAAATCTTGAAATCTAAATAGGTAAAAATTTAAGAGTTACGCTTTTAACAAAGTCGTGTCTTGTTAGGCATATCCTTTGTAATGCATTTTTGCTTCTGTCAACTTTCAGTATAATAATTTTACAGGTCGCTCACGTGAATCATTGATTTTTTTTTTCTTTCCACAGAGTTACTCATCTTCTGACTGTTGAACACACTTTCACATGTCTGTCAATTCCATTTTTTTTTCCCATTTATCTTTGCAGCAAGTCTATTTCTCACTGCCATTTGCGAAACGTTTGTTTGAAATTTGAATTTGTACCCTGCTATTGCAAAGTACTCCACGTTGACTGAGTATAACACTATAAGGCTCATCTTTCGTCATATGACTATTTCATCCATAAGACTGCAGTGTATTGACACGAGGCTCCACCTTGTGGTGACGAGTTCATACACAGTGCAGCAGTTGAACAACTGCCGCGCAATGGCCATTTCAGATGTCTTTCTTTTCTTACCACCCATTGCCTGGACCATGTGGTCCATTGTGCTTGGAACACGAGCTCTGGGAGGAAGAGATGGGGGAATCCCCTTATGAGGAGCCCGCTCAGTGAGCACCCCGGTGTATCGGACATTTCCGTGAGCACTCCGACTGATACCACGGAGAAAGCTTCATAAAGCAAACCTCCACCGCCCAGACGCAACATGCCGAACATCATCCTCTGTTCCTTCAACCTGAAATAGATGAACCTCACGATGTTAATGGTAATAATCAATAAAATAATGGACGGTGACGTCACTTAGGGAGGGAACTAGCCCAGTATTCACCTACCGAAAAGGATAAAGCGTGAGTTGAAAGCAGTCGCTCGCTACCTGGCGAGAGAGAAGGTCGTTCACGTCTGCAGTGAAGCATTTATACAGCAGTGTAAGTATTGCTGCGTGACACCTATTTCATTGTTTTCTTTGTTTTTATAGTGCGGAAGTGATAGTAGTGACGTTATAAATTAACATCTCACACTATATACGACAAAAATAAATAATGGAAAATCGACCAACGACCTTAGTTGTTAGTTTTGTTGAACGTGATATTATTCGACCGACTGCATATGAAATTCATGAGTGGATTTTCAACACGCTGAAATTGGATGAAAGTGACGTCACAGGATTGCAGGTAAATGGAATTTCTAGACAAATTTTTATCCAATGCACCACACCAGAGCTCGTTACAAGAGTGTTGACTCAGACAAATGGGGAAGCTAATTTTGTGCTGTCAAATGGGCAACGCACTAAAGTGATTATTGATGTGGCTGGTTTTGGAAGACGTGTGGTGAAAGTATACAATCTACCTTTAAATTTTGTCAGTAGGAAGTTGATGGTAGCCTTGGAGCCTTACGGAGCGGTGTTACAGGTGAAAGAAGATGTTTGGAATGAAACTTTTCGTTATAAGGTTACAAATGGGGTCCGTACTGTTAATATACTACTAAAAAAGCATATTCCTTCTTTTTTGAACATTGATGGTTATTCAGCATTAATAAGTTACCCTGACCAACCCATCACCTGTGCAATTTGTCATGAAGCTGGTCATTTACGCAATCAGTGCCCTCGCAGATTCGTTCCAAAAATACCGCCTACTACGTCGGAGCCTGCTACATGGGCCAAGCTGGTCACGGGAAATTTGACAAAACCACGAACATCATTGAGTGCAGCAGAACCGCTAGTGGCAAATGAACTACAATTACTAACTCCTAACATAGTAAAAGAGGGAAGTGAACAGAAAAGTGTAGCTACAGTTCCTCCACCCATGCCACAGCAGGAAGAAGACAAGAGTAGTCCGGAAATGCCTGAGGTAACCCGGGAACACTCTACGCAAATGTGTGCTAGAGTCTCTCCAACCGAAGAAGACAAGTGTAGTCCGGAAGTGTCTGATGCAACCTTGGAACACTCTGTACCAATGTCTGCGGTAATCCATCCAACTAGTGTGAAGTCACCTCTGAATACTATGGAGATAGTAGAGGAATGTGTGGTGGAGGAAGCGGAGAAAGAAAAAACCTTAAACGTTCAAGTGGAAGCAATGGAAACAGTCACACCAGTAACGATAATGTCACAGTCTCTGACGGTTTCGGATGAGGAAGTGGAATATGAGGATTTGGTGAATGTGCGTGGATTGGAGTCCAGGCGTATGGAGAATGATGAAAGGGTGAGTCAGCGTGATCCGCGTTTGGAAAAACGAAAAAAGACTGTCAAGATGCATAAAGAAGGGTCACCTACACGAAAGGCCATGAAGACGCATAAACCTATGGAACAGTGATTGGAGGATTTAATACTTCATGAATAAACACTACATTCGGCGTTTCTCCTTATGGTGTTAATTCTTCAGAAATTTGCGACTATGAATGTAAATTGTTTACGCAGTAAGACTAAACAAGCCTTGGTACGGGATTTTACGTTTGAACACGACCTTGATTTTTTGTTTTTGCAGGAGAACAATGAACCACATTTAAACTTTTTTGGCCCAAGGTATAATTTTGTTTCCAATATTGGTGAAGAACAACGAGGTACAGCCATAGTTTATCGCTCATCTCTAGGGGTACAACTGACGGAAAAGCATGCCAGTGGCCGAATTACTTCCTTATTGACGAAGGATAATATTCTACTAGTCAACGTATATTTACCATCAGGTTCAAATCGACGAAAGGAACGGGAAGACTTTCTTGCTACAGAGTTACCGTTCTTTTTGTGACACCGATATGACAAATTGGTTTTCGGAGGAGATTTTAATTGTGTCCTTAATGCTAAAGACCAAACTGGGCAATATCTACCTTCCCCAATGTTAGACCGGATTTGCAAGTCTTTGGAGCTGCAGGATGCCTGGGAACTTCTATATGATACCTATGTTGAATATACCTTTCACCGAAATACTACAGCCTCCAGAATAGACAGAATTTATGTTAGTACAACCATGAAGCAGCAGATCAGAAGTGTGAAGGTGCGACCAGTACCCTTTAGTGATCACCATGCTCTAATAATGTCGCTGGTATGCACTACCCGGACACCGATAATGGGCAGAAGTTATTGGAAACTCAACAGCGCGCTCCTTCAGGATAAGGAGATCCGAGAACAGTTTCAGCGATTGTGGACTAGATGGAGGCGTACGGCGCAAAGTAGATCTTCCAGTATGCTGCAACAATGGTTATATACGTACAAACCTGCAATTCGTAACTTCTATAAAGGAGAAGGTATTAAGCGGGCGAAATTGCGATGTCAACGGTTGAATTATTACTATGAATTACTCAATGAATTATATCAGCAACAGTGTGATGGCCGAAATGTGACGAACCATATTGCAGCAGCCAGGAAAAGATTGTGTTGCTTGCATGAGGAACTCTGTCGTGGAGCACAAATACGGGCGGGAGACCGCTCAGTGCAGGATGAAGAGAGAATTTCACTGTATCACTTAGCGTCCGAGAAACACTCAGGAAAAAGGAAATATCTTTCCCAGTTACGTTCATCGGAAGGGAATTTACTGCTGACCTCACGGGATATATTAATGGAGGTTCAGGAGGCTTTTACACAAAGGTTTGCAGCAAAAGAGGTTAATATAGTAGCGCAGCAATATGTCTATAAGCTAATTCAACCACTAGTGACCTCGGAGATGAATGATGCCTTGAATGAAGACATAACGGAAGAAGAATTGCGTACAGCACTAATGTCGGCTAGTATGGGCTCTGCACCTGGACCCGATGGGATTGGGTATCAGTTCTACCGCGAGAATTGGAGTATAGTGAAGGATACCTTGCTTCGTGTCATGATAGAATTACAACGAGGTTCGGGAGTCTTGTCCGGGTTTAATGAGGGCATCATTGTGTTCATTGCCAAGCATCCAACAGCCTTGGATGTAAACGACTATCGCCCAATCACGCTTTTAAATGCCGACTACAAATTATATACAAAGATAATAGCAAACAGGATGAAGAGATACATGCCTGACATCATCGGAACAGGACAAACTTGTGGTATCCCAGAGAGGAAGATTACACATATACTAATGACGTTAAGAGACACCATTATTGAATGTGAGAGCAAGCCTGATGAACCAGCAGCAATCTTGGCGTTGGATTTTACCACAGCCTTTGACAGAATAAATCATGGATATCTATGGGATGTACTACAACGCTTTGGGTTCTCATTCTCATTTTTGAATCTACTACAACGATTATATACAAATGCACACTCCAGAATCCAAGTAAACGGATTCTTCACGCAGCCAGTACTTATAGAACAATCAATTCGCCAGGGATGCCCACTGTCGATGATCCTGTATACTTTGTGTGTAGAACCCTTGATACGAGGATTGGTTTCAGTGCTCTCCAGGAGAAGAAACCCAATGCACTTTGAGAGACTTTTTGCATATGCGGATGATATTACCTTAGTGCTCACGGATGCTGGGGACTTCACAGCAATTGAGCCAATATTATTACAATACCAGAGTGCATCAGGGGCTTTAATCAATTACAGTAAATCTCATCTCCTAGCCCTGAATAACTGGATGATGAAGGAAGCTCGGTTCACACATAAGTCAGTCATTAAAGTCCTAGGTCTGTTTCTTACATCTAGGCTGGAGGAACTTACCCTATTAAATTGGCAAAGAATTGTTAACCACTGTTTAAATATTTTGAACTCGCAGTTAACAAGGAATTTGAACTTTGTTCAGAAAATCTGGCATGTGAATACCTTTGTGCTGGCAAAGCTGTGGTACGTAGCTCAGGTACTCCCGATGCCTCATCAGTTCTCACAGCGATTAGAAAGGGCGATAGGATACTACATTTGGAAAAACCAGTATTACAAGGTGGCCCGACCTCAGTTGCGCAGAGACATACATAGTGGGGGATGGAATTTGGTGGATGTGAACGTGAAGTGTCGTGCGCTGTTATTGCGTGCTGTTCTGGTAGCCATCAATGGCCAAAGTAGACAGCAAGATGTAAATTTTAGTAAAAAATTGATTGGCGCGGATATTGTAGCGCCTGCTGCCTTTCGGATAATGCGAAAAGATTATGAGAGTATTATACCTTTGATTGAAAGAACAACAACGACGTTGACCTCCAAAGACATATACAAAGAATTACTGCAAGAATTTTTGACAGTACCGGCGATTGAACTCAAATACCCAAATGCACCATGGAAGAATATCTGGAAGCTCTTCAGTTATAATTTTATACCGTTGGACTGGAAGGTCTCCCTATATCAGTATGTTAATGAAATTATCCCCACGGAATCAAAAAAACATAAACATAACATAGTTTCTGCACCATGGTGTAAACATTGTAGACAGGTCGATACGCAACGCCATAGAATTACTTCCTGTGTGATGGTACGTGACATCTGGACATGGACTAAGAAACAGACGGGGCACTTGATTGGGAACACTTCAGAAAACGCTGTAACGTCGGTTTTGTTATCTTGGAAATTCCAGAAAGGAAGAACTGAGCACACCCAGATATGGTTGACCTTTGGATTATACCATTACTGTCTCAGTTTTGAAAAACCGGCGTTAACAGACTTTAAATCCTGGCTAAAGGCAGAAAGATACCAGATGAGAAAATATCCTCACATATGGAAGCTCTTAAATGAGCACTTAGACGTTATTTAATTTAAAAAAAAAAAAAAAAAAAAAAAAAAAAAATTTAAAAAAAAAAAAAAAAGATAGGTACTTAATAATATTCTTTCGACCCACCAAGTATCACATAAATATTGTCAAACCACCATGAGTAAGAGGTATAAGCTTAATGGTATATAGGAAATAAAAAAAAAAATTAAAAAAAAAATTAAAAAAAAAAAAAAAAGACCTACTGTGCATTCACAAGAACAAAGAGATTTAAAACAAGTTGTCTAATAAACGAAAAAAAAAAGAAGAAGAAAAAAAAAAAGGAGGGCGTCACAGGCTGAAATTAAAATGAACGGGTAAGTAATATTACTCAAACATTATTGTTCAAAATTTCTAAAAAAAATAAAAAATAAAAAAAAAATAAATAAAAAAAAATAAAAAAAATAAAAAAAAAACTCAAATCTGACAGATTTGCCACAACCACATTTCATTTCAAGCGTCTAAATAAATTTGAAATACACCAATTAACAGGTCGTTTTGACATTGATATTTAATGTCATATTCTGGACAAGTTAAAGGCAATATTTCTTCAACAAAAAAGGTTACTTCATCTGCTTAAACTCCCTTGAGATTTTACTGAAAATACGTATGTCTTCAGCTTTCTAAATCAATAAAAAATGCAAAAAGTAGCTAGGGTGTCTATAAGCAGTGTAATTGTTAGAGTGTAAACTGTTAGCAGTGGCACAGGATTAATTATGACTAGAGCCACAATTCGTGTGTGTTGTAGTGTTTAAAAAAAAAAAAAAAAACAAAAAAAAAAAAAAAAAAAAATAAAAAAATAAAAAAAAATGCGAGCCTCGCACGTTACCGCGAAGCCATAGTAGGCGACTAGGCGACTCTTATTACTATGTCGTTCAAATATTTATATATGGTCTTATTTTATTCTGCATCCTATGTAAATTTCATTATTAAAGCTCTTCTCCCGTTCTACTGTGCAATCATCACGAGTTACGCCGTTCGTTTATATTTTATAGTACATTATTGTCATATATACGATATTTACATTACTTTATAACTCGGGTCGCGCCGTGGCCGAGTGCTTAGATAATTCGCCTCTCACCAAAGTGGCCCGGGTTCGATCCCAAGCAACCGCATGTGGGATTTCTGGTTGGCAAAGCGGCGCTGGGGTGGGTTTCTTCGGAGTTCTCCTGTTTCCCCCGCCATCTCATTCCACCGGTGCTTCATCTTCATTCCATGTATACTTCGAGCGAAAGTCGGCTTTCCAGTTTCTTACAAAGCGACCGCTTTATTTATGTGTCAAGCTACGTCACAGCTGAATCAAAGAAGCCGAAATGCAAACAAAAAGAACGGCCCAACTATATCATCAGTGTCACCACATGTGGTAAAAGCGGGCGTTCATTGCGTTTACATTAAATTCCTTTACACTGAATTCTTTCGACCTTCTCATTTTCTAATTTTCTTTTAGGCTTTGGTCATACCCTGACCAATTCCTGCTTCAACTTGCAGAAAATGATCTCCGCTGTAGCAGTGAACATTTAGTTACGCGTTATAATAGCAGTGTGTACGACAGTTATTTATTGATTTACTTAGAGTGTTTGGCGCAAAACAACAATCCTCTGTACTCTAGTTACGATCCATTTCCGTGTGTTTACCGCTAACATCACCTGTAGGTGTTGCTTGTACTTCTAAAATAAACAAGTGAGAGCAGCACTGCATGTCCAACAGTTAACGTTACATACCGCGTAGCAGCGTTTTGAAGCTTAAGTCCCAAAACTGATAAACTTCCTTTAAAACGAATATTCTGAAAATTGTTTGCGATATCAACAAAAATAATGAGTTAAGAAATGAAACAGGTCACAGCGGATGATGCTGGTGACCTCAGGTCTGTGAGTTAATTAGGCTGCTTTAGAATGGACTAACCTAGTGCGGGCATAGTCCAGTGAAATGTCCCTGGCTTGGGTTAGAAGCGGAGGGGATTCCATACTGAACCTTACAGTCAGGTTATTGTATGTCAGCCCCAGGAAGGAAGGAATGAAAGAGTGCCGGTACCAGGGCCAGGTGTGTGAGTCAGTATCAGAGTTCCTAATGTGAGGTGGGGACTCTTCATCCCGGCGCCAGCGTTCGCCATACAGCCGCCAGCCACACTGGCATCTACACCGGTTCGCCCAAGGGTCAATCCACGTCAAATCGAACACCCGTAAAACACGACTTTTTCGTAGGAGGTTCAAATTTTTTTATGAAGAATAGGCATCAAATAAGGAGACCCGTATTCTTTTATTTCCGTATTTTTAAATTACCTGCTTAGTTATGGCTATTAGAAACTAAGCAATTTCTGCGCGCACCGTAATATAAAATCACTTGTTACTCTAAGTTCATATAGAGTTGAGAGTTGGGGTTTGGCGCACTGGAAAGGTCAAATATAACACTTTTAACAACTTTCGATCAATCATTATTACACATACATTTTGGACTGTTTTTTTATGGTATATTTTGTAAAACCAAAAATAGAATTTAAATCGATGTGTTAAAAATCTAAAAAAAATACACACGTATTCCCTGACATTTTATCTATAAAATAAGAATAGCTTGCATTAGTGCATTTGCTACAATTTTTTTTTCTGGAGGCCTGCAAGCGCACACGGACGAGTAACAAGCCAGGTGACTGCAGACAGCCTGCGAATTGCCGCGTCAGCTATATACTCACATAACTTCTTCTTACTAAGGCAGCACAGTCCATGAAGAAAAATGTCTCCACGATGTACCTTCTTTCTGATACTCCTGTGGCACCTGATACGTACTTTTGAATGTTTATGAAAAAAAATCTTCTGATGTAAGCAGTTCTTTGCTTTTAGCTTCTTCCTTCATGTACGTCCATACATTTAAAATAATTTCTCTACTCTGACTGTGTAAGGTTTTTGTCCCTAATTTAGAACTTACAGGTGGCATAATTGATTTACGCTATGATCAATGTCTCACAAATTCACTATATTCAATCTTTATCGCAAAGATCTATGTCTTCAACTGCACGCTGCACTAAAAAGCACCTGTGAATTAGCAAGAACTGTCTGAGATCATGCAGACATCACTACGTTCCCCCTCCCTCTCCATGTGCATGGTTTCATTCGCAGAATTATACAATATGAACTGATGAAACAGACAAAAGGTATGGATTCGTCAACAGGACTTCCAGTCAAGGTCAGGGGCCAAGAACGATGGGTCCAGCTGTGCTTTAAAATTACACTCCTTCATTCCTTTGTCAAAAAACTGAAGCTTTAGTGAAACAATTTTCTTTCGAAGAAGGAGGTAAAGCTGTGTGTTGTATGGAAACATTAGTTTAAAATGTATATTTTAAAAACATTTTGAAGATGCTAATAGTGTACATATAATAGTGTCAGCTAGCAGTGTTCTCCTTACTGTACCAGTGTAACGTTCATGGAACCTCAAGCAGTGGACAGTTGCCGTAATGTCAGGTGGCAATACTTGTGTGAGGTTACGGTAGCCGCCACCGCTGCAACGCGACTCCGCTGCACTGATTTGTAAAGTTAATTACAACTGAACTATTAGAGACTCCGTTCTGATTTTTTCTGAGAATATTGAATAAACGTCATTCTATTTTTTTTTCAGATTTTTAAATAGTCGAGTTTATGTTATTATCTAACTTTAAAACTTTAATCGTATAAAATATAACATTAATAATAATTAATAAAATGTTCTAATAAATACCTCACGAAATACTGCAATTTATCTTTAATTTGAGCCAAAGATCAAATAATTTGCTTCATTACAATCGGAGGTATGATTGATCGAAGAGTGAGGAGCGCGCGATTTTTGGGACATTTCAAAATTTAATATGTGCCAAAATAATTTTTGATACAAAACGAAGAAACACGGGTCAAATATATTTTGTTCCAAATCACCGAAAAAAAAAATCAAGAGAATCTGAGAGATCAAGGTCATTTATTGGCATATTTTGTTCGATTTGACGTAGAATGACTCCCAAGCAAGGTAGGCGAGCTCAATGGCACCCATACTCCGAGAACAGTGGTTACAGTGAGCAAGACAGCGTCACCGCCGCAAATTCGGGAGGGGGGGGGGTGGTTGTGTAAGTATCCTTCCAGGCATTCACCTGGGGCAGAAGGAAACCACACAAAAAAGCCATGGATTAGAAAGGTCGGCAACGGCAATTGAACCCACGGCCTCCCAAATGCTAGTCGTATACGTTAACGTGGCGCCACCTCGCTCGGTACGACCGGTCCTTACTAAATGGCGCTAGGGTATTTTTACTTTCTCTACTGGTAAGTGGGGTAAGTATTGTATTCCACCCAAAAATTCGATGTCGAGATTTCACCGGAAATATATGTTTGAGACCCCCTGAATCCCCCCAAAAAAAAGCATTTTTACAAAAAGGTATGTGTGTGTGTCTGTGTGTGTGTGTGTCTGTGTGTCTGTGTGTCTGTGTGTCTGTGGACAGCATAACACAAAAACGAAAAGTCGGTTAAAAACCAAAGTTGGTATTTAAGTTTAATGTCTTTCCAGGATGCGAGACGAAGATTGTGAATAAAATAGCCCCACCCTAAACTACCCTTTACATGGAACATTTTTCGAAAATTTTGATTTTCTTGAAAATGGCTCTAACGATTTTGATAAAAATGTCATATATTTTAGGTATTTTTATGACAAATGAAATGAATATCTTGAATTTTCTGCCTATAGCCCATGTAGTCGTATTTACTGTGGACGACTTTTGCATAACTGGTAAACCGTTAGAGATAGACCAAATCATACTGCACAAAAATGTAGATCTTGCTAAAATACACAATTTATGTCCGAATAAATTTTCTTGTAAGGTGAACCATTTCGGAGATATTCCTTGTTATATGTGTGAGTTTCAGAAAACGTATCATCGTTGTTCTTTTTTTTTATATGTTAAGTGTGCAAAGACAACAGAATCTCGAAGCTTAAAAACATTTGACTATCGCACAAAGCCTACTGTATTCTAATATTCCCCTTGCACCTACAAGGAAATAAGCAATAAGACAATTTGTACTAATGTTTATCTCAACACGAAGAAGATAGAGGCATAAGAGTTTGTAAGAATGGTTAGTGCAAGAGTAGAGAAAGTCATGTGAGTGCAACACATCAGATTTTTTAGTGTTTCACGTTCGCTTTTATTACTTGCGGCACCGCAGACGGCGACACTGATGATACATGAAATGAACATGGAACACCAATGGAATGAGAGGTTAAATCAGTGGAATGTCCCTCCCCGTTGACCAGCAATTTCCCCTATCGCTTATTAATCAACTACAGCAGGACCTCTCAAAGCTCAAAAAGTGAATCCAAGGTGCAAATTTAAAAAAAAAAAAAAATATTATTTGTTACCAACGCTGTCAATTGGCAGGATCATATCAGCGCCGCCGGTGTGCCTGAATTCTGTCCTGCAGGAGTTCTTTTACATGCCAGTAAATCTACTGACATGGGGTGTTGCTTTTAAATACTCTTAAAAACCACCGGTCTGGGCTGGGTTCGAACCCGCGACCTAACGGTCTGTAGACCAGTTACCTAACCAACTGAGCCACCCAGACCGACAATCCAAGGCGCAGAGGTTCCTTGCACTGTGCATAGTGATGACTCAATTAAGTTAGGGTCAACTCACATGCTGTCAAAGCGGAGAGGACAGGGTCACATGAGATACAGGTTAGTTGGACACGGAGAGTAAATGACATAACCGGTACCGTACAGCCTTCGTATATACGCGCATCAGTAAACGCTTGCAGTTGTGTACATCCGCGAGTAGCAACATTAGAACCCATGTGCACTAAACTTGTGGTTTATCGCACCATCTTACACCCTCTACTCATCACTGAAATACATACGTATAATACAGCTCTCTAATAATTGAGAAACCTGCCACAAAGTAATCAAAGAATGCCGAATGTCTATATCAGCGTGAGAACTTTCTTATTTTTTTTATTTTATTCTTTTTTAAAGTCGTGTGACAGAGCGAAATGCCTCATCTGCGGTAAAAAAATTACATGTGTAGGAAAATCATCTGTTCACAGAGTAGACACAGTGTGAAATCATAGGGGACGCTAGAGAGGAAGAACCAAAGAGAAGCATTCTTTATTCAAAATTAATGTATGTACCAGTGCCTTCTAGATCATTAAAACAAAAGACTAAGTTCGGCCATAAGAAAACAAACCAGTTAAACCACTGCACACCGCACGTAAACATTACGCAGTGAGGAAGAAACAGGAGCTGAAAGTGATGAAAGGGGAGACGGCAAAGCAAGCAAGGCAAGCACAACGAAACAGCGAGTGGGTTTGCCCTAAGGTCAACTTTTCGTAGTTTCGTAGTTTTCGAAATTACCTTATTGATAATTTTCTTGTAGGTGCAAGGGAAACTTGGAGATACAGTAAGTTTTAAGCGACAGTCAAATCTTTAAAGAGCTAGTCGCTACATGATTGCTTTGATATTCTGTTATCATTGCATAGACAAGAGATAAAAAATGAATACCGAGTTCCCGTTTGAGAAAAGAATACCTATTTCAATACTGAGATAGCTAACAAGGAGTATTTCCGAAATGGTTCACTCCGGAAGAAAAGGATTTACATAAAGTATATGCTTTGACGAGATCTACAATTCTTGTGCATAAGATTTTGTTTATCTCTTACGGTTCACGAGTTACTCAAAAGGCATTCACAATGAAGAGCACTTTCGAGACTGTTCTAAGAAAATGTAACATACATTACATTTAGCATACCAATATTAAGCATATGATATGTTAATCTAAATCGTTAGAACTATTTTAGCAATAATAAAAACTTTCAAAGAGTAGTTTAGCAATTTTCGTATCATATCCCTGGAAGACTGTAAATTTAACGGCCAAGTTTAATGTTTAACTGACTTTTCATTTTTGAGTTATGCTGTTCTTGGACGCGCGTGCACGCATACCTAGAGACCTCTATTTAAAAATGACCTTTTTGGTTTTTTTGTAGACTCAAAACATGTATTTCCGGTGAATTTTTGGTTTCAATACAGTAAGTGCAGGATAAAGAATGTAAAAATATCAGATGTTGAATGCACATGACATTTGCTACTCACGATTGCTTATTTTTTACATATTTTATATAAATTTCGTATTTAAAAAGTTTATTTCTCCTTAAAGTTACTTCATGTTAATGGAGATAAACGTTTGCAGAAATGGTTTCGAATACAGTTCATTGTAGGTACAACAGCACCACGGGAGAATAAAGCTTTAGCCAAATTTTTAGAAAGTGGGTCCCTTAATGCTGAAGTTACTCTTCTTGCATGGCCACAAGAAATAATTGAATTTCTTGGAGCACTACACAAAAAGTACACACCATTTGAAAATTAAAATAAGATACATGAAAGTCTTGAAAATAGTGAACACCGAAAAAAGCTTAGCAAATTGTCCCTTGTAATGAGATCTATATTTCACTTTTTCTATTACGTGTGTTAAGTAAGGCAGGTATTTTACTACACCCAAAAATTTCGATGTCGGAATTTCATCGGAAATATATGTTTAGAGGACCCTGAATACACACAAAAAATCACTTTTAGAAAAAGATCTGTGTATGTAGTGTAATGCTAACCCTGGAGTGTAATTTAGAACTGTTTTGATTAGTTACTACTAGCTTCTATTGTTGCAGTAATCACCTCTCTCTGAAATCTCTTAATATAAACGACGAACATTAGGCAGCGCCAGCTGTACCTATTTCACTTGATGTCCTGTGCAATTTTCCGTTCAGTTTGGTTTTTAAGTTTTAATACGCACTGTGATTTAAAGTTGGGTGCAAATGGCTGATTGGAGCAATGGAAGGATATTAAACTTTCTGAGAGTGTAAATCATGTTTTATAGTGTCAACGTTTAACAAAGACTCAAAAGGACTACTCTTTCACCTCAGTGAAAAGGGAGAAAGTATGTCTTTAAGCGTATAGATTGCATTTTCCGGTTATGATGGCATTTTCAAAATTAACTTTACTATTTAACCTACTGAGGAAAATATTTACTTATATTACAAAACTTGGGTATTTATATATGTATCGAGCTTTAGTCTCTAGCTCCATCAATTAACATGAGGCAGATTTTGTTTCTATTTGTTATAAGCTACATTAAAAAATGTGTTATATTTGCATGACTCTCTAGCCACCATCGTTTAATTTTATTCAGTTTCTTTAAACTATTCTTCCACAGCTTAATTCTCCACCTGATTCATATTAAGCCAGATAAACGTTTGCAGGAATAGTTTCATTACGCATTTCGTTTTAGGCACAAGGGTTGTAAAGGCTGAAGCGATACACACATTTGACATTCCATAAGCTTACCATAACCTCACTGGAAACTTTGGATGGTGGGAGTGGTTAAAATGACAAAGTAATGAAACATTAAAATAATAAAAGCGAATACCTCGGGCATTGTTGCTGCCCATACATTATTTTTACTAGTTATACAAATTAGTGCACATGGAGTGCACATATAAATCTATTGACTGAAAATTCAAGATACGAAGTGTATTAGTCATATAAACATCTTATAAATATTGGAATTTAATCAAAATCATTAGTCACCGTTGAGAAAATAAAAGACATCGAAAATTTTGCTTTGTAAATGGTAGTCTGGTGTAGAGACCTATTTAAAATTACACACACACACACACACACACACACACACACACACACACACACACACACACACACATCTGGTTTTTCAACAAAAAGATTCGTCCAGGGACTTCAAAGCGTGTATTCCGGTGAAATCTTAGTATGCATTATTTTGATAGAATGCAATCCACTATAGGTAGTGCTCCAGAAAATTAAAAATGACAGTGGCTATAAAGATTTATGAGAATGCAACACATCCCATTCATTGGTGCTGCATACTTTAAGGAAAAACGCCCTTGGATTGAGACATTTCCAAGGAAGGTTTTTCCGCACGTATGCAATGATGAGGCACATTGGGTGATTGACACTAGAATTTCTCTAGCTGCATTAGCGGAATGTAATGAGTGAGGGAGCTGGTAGACAGAGGATATTTGAAAGTCAGAAGAAGCTCCTTAGCATTGCGAAGTCCTGCTGAACTAAATCGGAAATGATGGAGGAACAGCAATGTAACATACATCCATCTACGTTCGAGGTCGTTTGTTATGTGCCAGAAGTGGTTTGAGCTTCATGCACTCTCCTTCTCAGTGATGGATGGGTGGGCTACCGTATGTTGCCTTTCACAAACCGAAACCTATTAAATTTAATTGCTTCTCTCCCCTTTTTAGTATTGTTACCACATGCTCCCTTACACCAAGAATTCTGTCGGTAATGGTCCGAGAAATTATTATCTAGCCTGTTTCAACTGACGTCGCCCAGTTATTTTTGGGTTAACGCAATTTGTTTTCAGTATTGGGTGTAGACTGTCGTGCATAAAATGTGGCCCATTCCCTTAAATCGAAATAGAGATTTTCCCTCTGTAAAGTTTCCACCTTCAGGTAAGCAACCTTTGATTACGCCCAGCCGATATCAGTTCTTTGTGCAACTGGCCTGAAGACCAATTCAGGGACGAACAAATGAACTGGCATAATCGATGTGAAATGAAAGGGCGGTCCGGATACCACCTCTGTGGTATGCAAGGTACACAAGGAAATGTTCGAGCAATAGAACATATCTAATTAATTTGGCCTTGTAGAGCAGGGGCTGTCAAACGTTTCATACCTGGGGCTACATTAACCGACAGGATGAATTGCGAGTGAAGCCACACAAGAGTAACATAGAAACAATAAACTGGCAAACAAGAGGCACACATGTCTTGTTACTAAGCAAAATCTAGGCGATTAGAATTAGATTCTTCAGAAAGCAACTTACAATCTTAAGTAGGTAATTTAATTCCCGGGTTTTTAATTAAATAGCCTGAACTTGTACAATTTATAAGGTCCATTAATTAATGAATAATTGATTGTAGTCCTGTCCAACAAATACTTGGGGTATGTATTCTCAAATATGAATGTGAGATTCCTCTGTGGTCTACCGGAAAAATTCAAGCCATACAACTAATGTCCTAACGGCATGCTGTAATGGGATAGAGTAGCCCCGCGTATAGCACAAGATCAGTGGTACAAATTCCGGCTGTGACATTGAGTTTTTCAGTTGTGATTCTACATTTCAAAGTTTGCCCACTCACGATTTATGTATATTAGAACAATTAGTTATTAATTAAATCATTGACCTTATAAATGACACCAAATGCAGTCAGTCATTTATGTATTTCAAATAATTAGGTATTTTATTTGGCTAGCAAAGTTACACAGACCTTCTTTTATTTGGAATTATTTAGCTAATACCTTGATTCAGGGTTCCTTTATCTTAACTGGGGACTCATAATTTTGTACCGATTTCAAGCGAATTTGAAATGTGCGGGAACGTTCGCTCCGGAATATACAAACTTAACTCGATACTTGTACCGATAAGCGCAAGTTTAACACCTATGCTGCTGCTGAAGATTATCCTGGTTCATAACAGTATGTCAGTTCTAATCACGTCTTTTAGTAGCTTTTAATGACCATCCTTACTACATACGGCATCACAAGAGGTTGAGTACATGCAATAAATACATATTTTGCTAAAGGAATTTCTGTTAAGGAAAGCGTAAGTTTAGGGTACCTAGTTGGCATTTGCTAGTTATAGCTGAGGAAATTCTTAGAGGCGGGAAAAGGACTCGGTACAGAGGACCGTCATGCCGCTTGCTGAGTTACGTATTGGCCACTGCAATTTTACAAATGGTTACATTTTTAAACGGGACCATGATCCACTTTGTCTGCTGTGCCACATCCTTTTGTCGGTCACGTACTGCTAGAGTATGATTCCCTAGTGCACCTTTGAGACTCCCTGCAGCTGCCTGTCGGACTTGCAGAGGTCCTGGCGGACAATAAACAAGAGGTCGAAAGACTTGAAATTTTTTAGCAGAGATAAACATGAACCTGAACATTTAAAACTTTACATACCTAAATTTCATGCTTTTTCGACCTTTTTATAACTTTGTTTTAAATCTGGCTTTTGCCTGTTTGTTTGGTATACTGTGTATATTAATGTTTTTACGAGCATCTTTATTTTATATTGAAAATTATCTCTGGCCTTTACTATGATCTGTTTTGTAAGTGCGCTGATGACCAAGTAGTTGAGCGTTCTTAAGCCCAAAAGTAATGTAATCTAATCTAGTCATGGCACCATTTGAACTCCGAAACTTCCGTTCACGAGTTCGTGTCTGACGATTTCGGCCCACCTACATGGGTACTAATCACTTGTATTGTTGCAGTGCTGTGCTGTTTTACATTTACACTGAAGCATTAACATCAGAGAGAGTGAAAGGCGAGTGCCTTCAAGCATCGAGCACAAAATCTATTATCAATTTCTGATACACAATTACCCTGTCAAATATCCCTGAAATCTGAACGGAATCCGTTTAGAACAAGCGGAATTTTGCTTATGACAGACATTCCGCGAGAGCTTATGATTACATTTAGCGCGACTGGATCTTTTGGGAGAAAAGGAAAACGTATGCCTACTGAAGAGAATGTACACAAAGTTGGTGAATAGGCTCCATAATAGAAGTAGAAGTGCTGCATTTGTAACACCCACATAGGTAGAGTATTCGCATTTCCATGAAAACCTTGGTAACCCAGTGTTTACAGCGGGCAAGCCCTTTTTTTCGAATGTGCCACTAGCATACAATTTGTCTACCAATCTTCCTCCCTCCTTACTTGTGTCTGCTCAACCTGTATGCGTAAAAGGCTGTTTCCGCATCCATAGGAATTTTCATGTCATGGGCTCTTATGGACTATATGCTCTTTCTTCTTATGAAAGAATCAAGTGCACCGTTGGCAAATGTGTGTGTTTTCAAATGTGACTAAGATAAAATAGCAACGTGCAGTTCGGTATGAAGAATACGATAGTATGCACGAAAACCATTTATATGATTGTGCATTTTTTTAAATAATAAAATCTGGAGTTTTTTCTGAAAGCAGATTTTTAACATCTCTCGTTCCGAACCTTAAAAGAGGTCTTAGACCAAAATATTTGCAATTAAAAAAGTATCTTGCTTTCATAGGCTACGTCGGGATTTACCTTATATCAATAGGACTAAACATATTTATTTAAATAATAAAGTTTAAAACAAAGTGTTTGGATTCTTCTTTTATACAGTGGAGAATGCCGCTGGCTAGTTGTTGTTCTACAAATCCACGTAAAAGCTTCCAGCAATAAATCTGTCAAGGAAAAAATGAGATCATTTTTTATCTACACCTAAAACATCTGCAGAACCAAGGCATCCATGAATCACTATTTAAAGATACAAGGCACACAGTGCCCATAAACCTGATCCTCGGGTCTTGGAGATGTGGTATGACAGTTGAAGGGATCGTACTCCAGTGGAGGTTTTCAATAGGTTTCAGGAATTTGATGCGTGTGTGAATTTTACAAGCGTGTATTGCAGTTAAATTACCAATGCGCAATGGATTTAAAAAAAAAAAAGGCAAAATTATTAAAAGTGGCGAGCGAAAAACAATTCCTACGGTGTTTCATTATTTAAAGGAAAAGAACTCCGGACACAGTGACTCCTTCATTGTAAGTGAACTTTATAATGCAACTGGTACGAGAAAAGAGAATCTAAAAATCTAAAATCTAAAAAGGATCCCATCACTACACCGCGGAAGAGAAGACAAACGGGACATAGTACTAATACTAACAATGATAATGGTAATGACGATAACGATAGCGATAACGACGACGACGACGACTACGATGATGATAAACCTGGTTGTGAACGAAAGTGCGGTAATCGCGACGGCGGAGCATACGCGGCAACGCTGCGCGGATTCTCCACAAGAGCCAGTGTGCCTTCATAATGTAAAAACTCCTATACACAAGTAAACTTTGTTAGCACGTGCTTTGTCTGGGAATACTAATTGTTAATGCTTATTGTTAATACTTATTATCATTGTTATGTGTGAATTTTGCAGTGCACTGAAATAGGAGTATTAAGACACTCAATCACTGTAAAGTTTATCATAGAAATATAAAAGGACAAGCTAGAGAAACAGTAGCAAATGAAATTTATGCGACAGAAAGCCGACGGAAAGAATTTTGTAATCCCTGTCAATAAGTTTAATGAGCGTGTTGCAGCCGCAACGGGCAGTTCCTTATCGGCAATTAAGAGAATAATAAAGGAGATAGTTAATGTACGGAGTGACTCAGTTTCCTCGTTCAATTCTCCAAAACTAACAAAAACAGGCCCATACCTTTAACTGATCCGAACGTTTTGATATGTGTGTAATTTGCGGGAGTGTAAGTGAATTATACCGCCATGAAAAGAGAGTTCCAGGCCAATGCCTCCAAAACCGCCCTCAAACAAATGCAAATCTTTCAAAACCTCTCCCTTCGAAAAATCCAGATAACCAAACCCTCCACCTTGAAATCCAGATCCCATCCATCCCAGAGGCAATATCAAAAAGAACCAAGGTAACATGGGCGCGCATTGCAAACCTCGAAAACTACGTGATCGCCAACATTGGCAAACACGAGCCGAAGCACCGCAAACACGCAGGAATAAAAATGTTCTAGACGCGGCATGGCTCTCCGACTAATGAGCACCCGTATGGGTGTTTGTTAAATCCAAAAACTGTAAACTTTTTTAAATATTTATAATTGTAATTAATGTTACGTGTAGCCTGTAAGCCGGGCCCTTTGTACCAGCTCCAGGCCAAACCTCTCAATAAACAAAACTGAAACTGAAACTGAAAAGAGAATTCCTACGGTGAAAGCTGTGTTACATAAATTAAGAGAAACCATAGGTTATAAAGGCAAAGAATCAAGCTCTTCAAAGTGCTCACACGCCACACTAGATGGCAAGGAGGAACTCGCCCAATCACCTCACGCCTAGACCACGCTCATCAGATGTGAGAGTCGCTCCTCAGATAAGCATTGAATTATGCCAGGGTTTTTTCGGAAGTACTCTAACTACTTACGAGTATTTTCACTGTAATTTAATTTGTAGTTGAGAAAATATTCAGAGGGCATTACATCCTATTAATGAAAATTAGCTTTTTGAATACCCACTGGCTGCTGCCGAGAAACGCGGGACGTTAAGAGTGTCCCGTAAACGAACTGTTAATGGACGATGAAGAAAGTCTAAGGGGCTTCTGCTGTTTAGAATGCTGCATGAGCTCAAAACTAATTAGGAAAAACTGATTTAGCCTGTGTAATCCCTTCTTGTGACTGCGGTTTGGGGTCACTGAGAAGGTCCAGCAGTAAGGCCAACCGCAACTCCCAGGGATTTGATAGAACTGATTGTTTGAGCCTGCTGTTTGGTAAACCACAATAAAACTCACTTGGGATAGATGCCTACTGCTAAGAGCAAGCACCTGCGGATCACTAACTTGTCGACATCGAAGTCAGGGACAGAGGGTTCGAAAGAGCGTCAATGTTCACAATAAGTTCATGATTTAACCCTCTTGATGTGATCCAGTTGCAGCTGGCTGAAATGGTGGGCATAGGTATAGTCAATATCGGTGATGCCCAACCTTGTCTCCTATGTGCTAATGACGTCGTCTTATACGAGTTACTTCAGCTCCTTCATTTCGTGTATGAAGTATTTTCCCCTTCACTCATTCAGGTAGCCAAGCATTAGCGATTTATTTTTAGTCCCATGAATGCGTCATAGCTCGGCTGAGAGAAGTAACAATGCTTTATGTACAGCCGTGGAAAAATGGTTGAGCACATTAGTAGAGTATGATATTTTTATGTCCCAAGTCATATTACAGTGTGGTTTATACAAGTCGATATCTGCAACATGCAGCTGAGTTTACTGATAGTGTCCGTTCCATATGTTTTCATCTGTCGACACACAAATAGGCTGTGCCTTGAATCACTACTTGCATTTGTATTTGCGAGTGTGTATATAACTGCAGTTGGTGATTGAAGACACAGCGTATTTGTGTGTCCGACAGACGACAACATATGGAACAGAGGCTATCAATAAACTCAACCGCATGTTGGAAATATATATTTATGTAAACCACGCAGCAACATGACCTGGGACTTGGAGTAGTCTGCTCTCCTAATGCGCTCAATCATTTAATCCATGACTGTGCAAAAGTAGGGAGGTGCGGTAAAGTGACAAGGTGATCTGACTAGCACCTAACAGACAAGTTTCGGCACCGCTGATCAATATAATAGACACATAAATAGCTAAATGGAGGATCTATTTCAGATCATAGCATTTGAAAGTACTGTAAACAATTTGCTGAAGCAAAGGAAGTGTTTGTTGATTCTCTTGCGCTAAATATGTCACAATGTTGAGTTACACATTTGTTGCTTTTTGTTTGCGTAAAGCGACGTATGCACAAAATACTGGTCACGAGCTTTTGGTGCTTACATTTTCTCAAAAAGCTAGTAAAAAATCCGATGTGTTGCACTCAAATGACTTTGTCTACTCACCCTTGTATAAACTATTCCCAAGAAACGCTTATCCCTCTATGTTCTTCATGTCAGTCGAGATAAACATTTACAGGAATTACTTTATTACTAATTTTGCTGTAGGTGCAAAGAGTATAACTGGGAATACAGTAGGTTTTGAGCGACAGTCAAATCTTTTAAAGCTGATGGCTTTGAAATTCCGTTCTCTTTGCGCGGTTAAGAGACAAAAAGTGAATAATGTCCTTCCATTTAGAGAAGTAGTACCTGGGCGACCGAATTTCGCTCGGCGTTTTTCGTCTCTGTTTTTGTGAAATCTCACAAAACTCACACAAATAACTAGAAATATCTCCTAAATGGTTAACTCCACAAAAAGATGCATTTGGACATAACTTGTGTGTTTTAGGGAGATGTACATTTTTGTGGAGTAAGATTTGGTCTATCTCTTACGGTTTACCAGTTATTCAAAGGTCATCAGGAGTAAACAGGACTACGCAGGCTATAGCCAGAACATTCAAAATATACATTTCATTTGCCACAAAAGTAGCTTAAATATATGGCATTTTAATCAAAAACGTTAGAACCATTTTTGAGAAAATCAAAATCTTGGACAAATTTTCCACGTAAAGGGTACTTTACGATGGAGGAATTTTATTCAAAATCTTCGTGTTACATTCTTGAAATATATTAAACTTAAATACCAACTTTGGTTTTTAACGGACTTTTCGTTCTTGAGTTATGCTGCTCACAGACAGACAGGCAGATAGACAGACAGGTAAGACACATACACACCTACACAGACATACACGGACCTTTTTCGAAAAATGCTCCTTTTGGATTCAGGGGACCTCGAAACTTATATTTCCGGTGAAATTTCGACATCGAATTGTTGGATAGAATATAATACTTCGCCACGCAGTAGAGAAAGTAAAACGTACCATTAACAGTTAATGCTACCGGTAACACGCAAATATAAACCAAAATTTCAACCCTTTCGAGTACTGTTAACACAAGGTAGGACAGTTATATCCATTAAAGGCAAATAACGTTTGTTACACCCCTAAACGAATGTCAGAAACTTTACTGCTTCAGTTACAACACCAGTAAACCAATGTAAAAGAAAGTGATACAAGAACAGAGGACGCCGTAAATTTTCCTGTCACTACATCTGTTTGTGCCTCTTTAAGACGAAGTGATCCCGATTTCCTGGATTCTCTCTCTCGAAGACACGCCACTTCTTCCATGTCAACATGAGGAATGAGCTGTTCCCTAGGGAGAAACCTAACACACTTTGCCCTAACTTCTGACTCAATTCATTATCCGTAACTTGCTGTCAACCAGAAGCTAGATGTGCAAGATGGACGGAAATATTTTGTCTTCCATTCCAAAACGGCGCTAAGGAAAACGCGTGAAGACCTCACCTGTGGCCGCAGCTTACCAGTCATTTGTCAGAAAAGTAAATGAGGTGCTATTAGCAGTGACACAGGACTGGTTACCTTACCAAGAGAATGTAACAACTGCCTTGAGTGTTGGGTATTACCAGTTTATACGCATCATTGAATGGAAAAAAATCTGATATGTTGCACTCACATGACTTTCTCTACTCTTGCACAAAGTATCCTTACAAACACATATTCATAAAATTAATGTTCTTCCACACAATGGCCATGTGGAGAATTTAGTGTCGTGTCGGCATGCTGGCCTTGATAGCTTAGTGGTTAGAGCAGCCGGACGGTAAACGGTGGATCCGTGGTTCAAATTCCGGTCATGGAATTGAATTTTTAAGCCTCACTATCCTTTCTAATACTTACTCATCTATCGACTTTATGTTTATCCAGATAAATATTAGTAGAAATTACCTTATTACTAATTTTCGTGTAGGTGCAGGGGGAACACTGTAGGTTGTATACGATAATCAAATGTTTTAAAAGTGGTCACTATATTATGATGACTGAAATTCCGTTCACTTCGCATGACTAAGAGATAAAACAATGAATAAGACCTCCCATTTATTAACGGTCTATAGTAATTGCAAAATTCTCACAAATAACCAGGAATATCTCCGAAATGGTTCAGTTATAATGAAGACATGGCTTGTACATTTTAAGGATATCTATATTTTTTACTTTCTCTACTACGTATAGTAAGTAGAGGAAGTATTGTTTTCCACCCAAAATTTCGATCCCGAGATTTCATCGGAAATATATCCTTTGAGGTCCTCTGAAAAGTAGTTTTTGAAAAAGGTCCGCCCGCCCGCGCGCACGTGAAATGAACTATTTCGGAGATATTCCTGGTTGTTTATGTGAGTTTTGCAGTACTTATGCTTTTCCAAAATGGAAGATCGTTATTCATCTTTTTATCTTTTTGGCCCTGCAAAGAGGACGGAATTTCAAGGCTTTAAATGATTTGACTATCACTCAAAGCCTACTGTATATCCATATCCCCTTTGCATCTATAAGAAAATCAGCTATAAGATAACTTCTGCAAATGTTTATCTCAAATAACATGAAGAAGATAAACGAATGAGAGTTTGTAAGAATAGTAGAAGAGTAACGAAAGGTATGTGTGTACATTAGACAGTTTAATGTTCCATTTATATGCTACCTTTAACATGGGCAGTCATATTGGCGGCCATTAACTTCCAGGAACAACAATTATTGCAATGGTGTTCATCGCTTAACGGTGGTACTGAACGTTTGGTTTCTGTTGTATAGTAAGATTTGGGCTCTCTCTTACGGCTTACCTGTTATGCAAAGTCATCAAGATTAACAGGACTATGGACAGAAAATTCAAAATATAAATTTTATTCGCCATAAAATTATCATCATTTGGCATTTTAATGAATATCGTGTGGGCCATTTTTGAGAAAATCAAAATTTGTGAAAATGTTCCATGTAAAAGGTGGTTTAGTGTGAAGGAATTTACTTCAAATTGTTCGTGTCGGATTCTTAATAGACATAAAACTTAAATACCAATTTTGGTTTTTAATCGACTTTTCGTTTCTGAGTTATGCTGTTCACAAACACACACACGTACCTTTTTCTAAAAATGCTTTTATGGAATCAGGGGTCTCAAAACACATAGGTACATAATTCCACTGAAATCCTAACATCGAAATTACGTTAAATGCAATACCTCTCCTTATTATACGCAGTGGGGGAAGTATTAAAATAGTTACACACAGTACATTTTAAAACTGTGATGGCTGTCATCATACTCTATCCAAGAGCTTCACATAAGCTCTTACACCCGCCATATATGCTATAAATGTCATCCTTTAAACAGAGCGACATATCAAAGAAAACAATGAAAAAGGTATGAGCGATGCTGTTCTGTCTTTCAGAAGTTGTAGAAAAAAAAAATCTGATCTGTTACACTCATACGACTTTCTCCACTCTTTTACTAACCATTCTTACAAGCTCTTATTACTATATCTTCTTTGTATTAGTTAATATAAACATTTGTTCAAATTGTCTTATTGTTTATTTCCTTGTAGGTGTAAGAGAAATATTAGAACACACTAGGCTTTGAGCGATAGTCAAATATTTTAAAGCTCTGAGATCCCGTTCTCTTCGCACGCTTAACATATAAAAAAATGAACAACGATGTTCCATTTCACGAAAGTTTTAAGTTTTCCGAAACTGACACAAATAACAAGGAGTATCTCCGAAATGGTTCATTCTACAAAAAAACTTTGTTCAGAAATAAATTGTGTATTTTAGCGAGACCTACATGTTTTGTATAGTAAGATTTTGTCTATCTCTTACGGTTTACGAGTTATTCAAAAGTCATCCAGATTAAACAGGACTACATAGGCTATAGCGAGAGAATTGAAAATATACATTTCATTTGTCATACAAATATCTTAAACATATAACATTTTAATCAAAATCGTTAGAGCCATTTTCAAGAAAATCAAAACTTTCGAAAAATTTTCCATATAAAGTCTAGTTTAGGGTGGGGTTATTTTCTTCAAAATCTTCGTGTCACATCCTTGAAAGACATTAAACGTAAATACCAACTTTGGTTTTTAGCCGACTTTTCGTTTTTGAGTTATGCTGTCCAAAGACACACAGACACACACACACACAAACACACACACACACACACACACACACACACACACACACACACACACACACACACCAAAGAAAAAGGAGGGAAAATGTTCAGTAGCTTATCAAAGCATTCAGTGAAAAGTAATACAAAAATTCTGATGTGAGCAATCACATGGCTTTTTCTAGTAACTCTTTTACAATCTATTCTTCTATTACACAATCGAGATAGACATTTATGGATATAGAGTCTTCTTATACATTTGCTTATAGGTACAATGGGATTTTGGAGTATACAGTAGGCTTAAGCGATAGTAAAATCTATCTGGTCACTATGTGATGGCTTTGGCATTCCATTCTCTTTGCATTTCAAGAACATATAAAACAAATAACGGCTTCCCGCTTGAGAAGAATATAAGTATTGGAAAACTAGAACAAATACAAGAAATATCTTTGAAATGGTTTACTCAAAAAGAAAAGTATTTGACATTGTATTTTAACAAACTGTTTGTTCTGTACGATTTTGACTATCTTTTACGATTTACCGGTTATAAAAAGTCATTCAGAACAAAGAGGGCTTCTGAGGACATTTCCAGAAAATGCAATATATACGTTTCATTTGTCAGGAAAATATCTTATACATATGGTATTTTAATCAAAATACATAGAGCTATATTTCAGAAGATCAAATGTTTAAAAAATGTTCCATGTGAGGTTAGCATTGGTAGTTTTTGAATTGCGCTATTCACACGCACACATGCAAGCATGCGCACACGCCTATCTCCACAATATATTTGTCGGAGTCTCAAAACATGCACTTCCGGTGAAATATCGATATCGAAGTTTTGGATGGAATACAATATTTCCCTTACGTAGCTGCACATAGTAGAGAAAGCAAAATGGCCTGTTTTTGTAACATACAGCGAAATCTAATAAAACAGAGCAAATGCATTTATTTTTTCATTTAAAAAACAGAACCTACAGATGTGACGTATTATTTTTATTTGAACGGCAATATAACGAAATAAGAAACGGCTTCCAATGTGGTAACCGTATTTATTCCGAGTTAATAAAACAAGCGGCCTGTTTATTTCATTTTTCTGTGCCGTGTCAGTTATTAAGTCACTCGGCGTACTGTTGTGATATGAATTCACAGTAAACTGCGGTTTTAACAACAACAGAAAATTGTGTAAAGCTGTAGAGGAGTAAGACACATGCGAATAAAAGATAAACCAAACGTTGTAGACTCTTCCTATCACATATTTCAGTAAATCGTATCAATTATAACGTGGCGAATCGTGCTTTAGATCTTATTTTCCATTGAAATAAGGCTTTATGCACTAAAGTGGTATTACGACCATATATGCATTTCATTATTTGTGGAGATGGCAGCATGATTGAAGGTGGGTGGGTAGGTGGGTACAGCATAACTCAACAACGAAAATTTGGTTGAATACTATACTTGGTAGTATCTTCCAAGAACGAGATATGAAGATTTTCAGGAAAATCAGCCATCCTAAGCTACTTACATAGAACATTTGTTGAATACTTTGACTTTCTGAAAAATGCTTGCAGTTATTTTGATTAAAATGGTATATGTGTATTTTCGTGACAAATGAACTGTACATCTTAAATATTCTGAGAATAGTCTCTAAAGTACTCTTTATTCTGAGACCTCCTCTACTAAACCGTAAGAAATAAATAAAATCTTACTACTCAGAAAACAAATATTCCTATATTTCGTTAAAACTCAGAGTCAATGACAATTTGTTAAAAATATTTGATGGGGTTACCCATTTGCCAATATACAACAATAACATTAATAAGAAACAGAGAAATGTCTATCGAACATTACGTGCCCTCATGTTTGCATGTATTTTGTTACGGCAATTTACAATTTGTAATCCGTAATGTTAGACAATAGCAGCATATACCGGAATGAGCTTATTCCCTGGAAAATAAAGTCTTGTAAGTGAAGTGGAAAATATTCTAAGACTGTTCCTCTCTATTATGACGCTCTGCACACGCTAGTTAATGCCTGGTCATTTCCTCTGCCCCTCCGCTAGTTCTCTTACAAGCAGAACAAAGTTCACGCACGCCACTGAATGGATTTACCCCTGTGATTCCTGCAATTCTTTTAATGCACGGAGAGTTATCTAGTCACCCGAGGGCCGGTTGGTATAATTAAATTTCATATACAGGATGGCCAATATAAAGTGTTACAGGTGAATATCTCTTAAGCCAACAGAAAAAACCGAATGCCAAGAATTCCGAATTTTATAGGAGCAAGCAGTCTTCAAAATTATGACATGAAAAATATTTTCGCGGAACTCTTTATGGGGCCCACGGGGCCCACCTCAGAAGTTTAAATGAAGCCATGAGAATCTTTGTATATGCTGGTTCCCCACAATAAACTAAGCAACTTTTATTAAAACATTTTTCTAAAATGAATTGTTAAGCTATTATAGTATATTTTCATTGAAAACATCTCCTTCATGAATTCGGGGAGAAAATAAAGTATCAAATGAAATAACATGGGTATTGTGGTTTCAAAGCCTCCTAAAATACAGCACTCTACGAAGTTAGAGTTTTTGGTATGAATTCTTGATAACTTTGTCATCGGCCCTTACTTTTTTGAAGACAATTACGGGAAAATCTAATTGCCATTTTCTCAAACATAAAACCTCCCTTATTGGAGAGCGTGTCCTTCAGTGTGAGAAGAGACATGTGGTACCTGTAGGATGGTGCACCACCACATTTTGCAATATTCACACGCCAACTTCTAAATGATGAATTTGGTGATAGATGGTTTGGACGTGCGATAGGTACTATCATCTGGCCTCCTTGTACACCTGACTTAGTAACCTGGGATTACTTTTATGGAGATATATGAAGCAAAAAGTCCTGTTTAAAGCACATACAACCAAAGAGAATATCAGATTTCAAATACATGAAGCTTGTCGCCTTATTAGATCCTGTATGCTGTTAACAGTTAGGGAAAACATTTCCGAAAGAATTGTGAAATCTTTAGGTGTTATTGGAGGCAACTTTGTGCATTTAATACAGTACTTTAAAACAATTGCCTAATTAATTATTTTCTTATTTGTTTGGTACTATTTTCCACTAATTTATAAGGTGCTATAACGGCTCAACAATTCAGTTTAGCTGCTTAGTTCATTGTGAGGAACCAGAATATACAAAAAACTGCTATGGTTTTCACTTAAAATTCTGATATTAGACCCCTTAAGGGAACCCATGAAATAATTTCCGTATCACAATTTGGAGGGTCCCTTGCTCTTATAAGATTTGGAGTTATTGGCATGTGTTTTTCTCTGTTCGTGTTAGACATACTCACCCGGGCCACAATTATATTCATTTATATTTATTTATGTTTATCTTAAAGGATGGATTTCTAATTAACATTTACTAGGAGAACTTAACATTAGATTTATTAACAACCGCTGTTATGTTTCACACTTCACAGATGCATACATTGGATTTGTTTCCAACATTGTTTATGTTGTTGTGTTGAGGTTCTTCGTCTACTTGTTTCAAGACCAAAATTTCTGCTTCTTAAATGTATCCCGAATCTTAAGAACCAGGCTCTGTGATGTGTGTAGTTATCACAAAGAGCTTTTCCATGGCAGTAACAAAAATGCTCAAAGATTTCAATCTTTTTACTTTGTGAAATGAATAATGGTCTCTCGGAGATCAAAGCGAGCAAAAACTTGCAGTTTCTGAATATTTAAGAGTACTTTAATGAGCAATTAACGCTTTCATCTGCGTTATTTTCTTAAAGTAGGAACAACAGTTCCCTTAGGCATTAAAACAGCTCTGCAACGCATTTTTGTGGTCCACTGTCTTCCTTGCCAAAGAAATATGGAGGCTGTTGCTTTTCTCTTTCTATTCACTTCGTTTGAGTATTTACTTTTGTTTTTCTTTGTTTTATTTACATTTCTGTGTAATTCTTGACGACTCAAGTTAATATAACTCATTCTAAGTGGCCTGAAAGGTACGAGTACAGACGATGCAAAATAAAGATGGTCTATCACGTCTTCCATAGAAGCACATCCACTATTAATCAGCACAGAGCATAGTCCACCAACATGCTCTGTCAGCGCGGCAGTTAGTGAGGTTTCGAATCCCTTCCTACGCCAGAAGTAAATAAATCTAATTTATAATTACTTTAGTTTAAAAGAGTCGTGTTAATGATTCTGTAAATTGAATACAAATGAAGCTAAATTTATTATAAATAGAAAGAAAATTGTGAAAGATAAAAAACAATTGGTTTAATACATTTGTTTAGTCAAGTTCCTGATATAATGATTCACTGTTGTAAATATTCTTATAATATCGAACACTTTTTGTTTTATGAAGATCTGGCAAAAATATCATACATTCCTTATGGTTATTTCTGCAATACACTGAACTCAATGACATCTTGCTGAGGGGGACTTAGCATCTCGATCGAAATGCAACCTTTTGTGCCTATGCACAGGGCAGGGTCCTTACATTTTTCCCATTTAGAAGCACCCCGCCGAGTCTGGCTTGGCCCGCTTCCTCTCTCACCCTTCCGGTTCGAACTCCCAAGTAGGGCGCCGTACTCGGAAGCCGGCTCCCCACCCATGGGGGACCCGGAAACCAGTAAGCTCCCTTCCAAACGGGGCGACAAGATTTCCAGAGCGCATTTGTTTCCCCTGCCGTGCTGCTGTCACGATGCTCGCCGACGCTTCCAACCCTCAAAGAAACTTAACGGGATGAAGGATAAAATGCAGTTACTGATATAACGAAATGGAGAGATAGGACATTCGGAGGATATGAAAATCCTTCCCAGCATTGGCCTGGCGATCCGGGAAGCCTACAAAAAACTCATAGGTCAGGAACATCGGCCACGAGAACCGAACTCGTAACCTCCCGAATGCGGACCACGTTATCCCCTGAGCCATTCCACTCGGTTGTAACACATTTACTTTGTCACTTGCCGTATGGCAACTGAGGTCATCCATTGTATTCCAACCAAAAATTTGATATCGAGATTTCATCTGAAAATCATGTTTTGAGATCCTTCGGAAAATAAGTCTGATGTGTGCACTCGCATGACTTTATCTGCTTGCTCTTTTACAAAATATTCTTAAACACGCTTATTCGCCTTTCTACTTCATGTTAATCGACATAGACGTTTGTAGAAATAGTCTTATATATTTCCCTATAGGTATTAGGGTAGTGAGAAAATACATTACGCTTAAGCGACAGTCAAATATTTTAAGACCTGGTGGCTACGTAAGGGATTTGATATTCCATGCTCTTTACACGTTCTGGACATAAATGAATAAATACTTCGCATTTGAGTAAAGCATAGGTATTGGAATATTAAAACAAATGAGGAATATCTCGGAAATGGAGCACTGCATTAAAGTGTATTTTATTTCAATTGTGTGTTTTAACGAAAATTACATATACTGAGTAATCATATTTTGTACATTTGTTGTGGTTTACCAGTTATGTAAAAGTCATTCAGAATGACGAGGATTTCCGAGGTCATTCCCACAGAATCCAAGATGTTCCTTCAATTTGTTAGAAAGATACCATAAAAATATGGTATTTTAATCAAAATTTTTAAAGCCATCATAGTAGAAAAATCTCAAAAAATTAGTATAGGGGTGGGTAGATTTTCTCGAAGGTCTTACATAGCGATTTCTAGTCTAAACTCGACCTAACTCCACGGCTGATGACTCTTTGCTGATGACTAGGTGTTGTTAGCTGAATCAGAAAATGATCTACAGGAAAACGTAACAAAATTGAGTCTTACAGCACTTTAATATGGTGATCTCAAGAAGTAAGATGAAAGTAATGACTATGCAAGGGAAGCACAACAGAAGAGTGCTGAAAATGAAATAATAGAGCAAGTGAATAAGTTTAAATACCTGGCATGTGACATATCAATCTAATTTGAAAGAAAAGCCTAGATAAAAAGGTAATAAACTACAACGCAATATGTGGATGCATTAATAGATATTCAGGTAAGTCATTGAGAAAGGACTGAGTGTGCGTGAGTGTTGTTTAAGGGCCCGTTGACAACTAGGGCGTTAGAGCCTTGAGAAAAGAGGTCAAGCTCAAGACTATACAATATAGTTTCGAAGCCAACGTTACTGTATGTCTGTGAAATCTGACTAATGAGACGAAAATAACATTGAAAGCTCAGAAATGAAATTCATGGGAAGGTTAAAAGGAATATCTCTTAAAGCCAGAGAGAGAAGTGAAGATACAAGAAAGCAGCTGAGCCTGGAGAGAAGTATGGTGGAAGAGGTAGTTAAATACCAAGAGAACTAGCAAGAGCATGTCAGTAGGACATCTTCTGACAGACTGTTTCATACACCCCAAAGGGGAGACAGGATGAATCAATTTCAATAAATAATTTCTTTTTGCGCCGGAGTAAATTCTACTTCTTGAAAAGGAAGAAGATAAGCTAATCCCGAGATATATTGTGAGGCATATTGTTTGAAAATGTTTTTAAATTTGGTTTCTAAAGTTTTGTAAGCGCAGGGTGATACTTTCCCTCTTGTTATTATTATTATTATTATTATTATTATTATTATTATTATTATTATTATTATTATTATTATTATTATTATTATTATTATTATTATTATTATTATTATTATTATTATTATTATTATTATTATTATTATTATTATTATTATTATTATTATTATTATTATTATTATTATTATTATTATTATTATTATTATTATTATTATTATTATTATTATTATTATTATTATTATTATTATTATTATTATTATTATTATTATTATTATTATTATTATTATTATTATTATTATTATTATTATTATTATTATTATTATCATAATTATTATTACTATTATTATTATTATTATTATTATTATTATTATTATTATTATTAATAATAATAATAATAATTATTATTATTATTATTATTATTATTATTATTATTATTATTATTATTATTATTATTATTATTATTGTTATTTGTTTATTTATTAGGGGATACTCAACAAATTTATCGCAAACTTTAAAGGTTTTAATTGAACAATCACAAGTATATGGTAAAAATGAAACTAAATTGTTCTAGATATAGTGCATTCCCAGGTCCATAGCTTATAAGCGTTATATTTCAGGAAACAGCCGCTTCGTTACAAAGTGCTTACCCATCTACGAGGGGAACCTCGTGCAGAATACGACGCACGATGTCCAGCCGGGCCTCCAAATGTTGTCCTAGGCCCACTTTGCCGGCCTGTAACTGCAGTAACAGTAGCCACAGGACAGCTAGGCGCATGCTCGAGCAGCCCGCGGCACCTGCAATAAATGGAAATAATAACAATCTTACTATCGAATCCTGAATCAACACATAAATTAGCGAATAATGGCACACACAAAATTTAATGGGGGCTGATACCTGACCACTAATATTCTCTTTCCTGTTGTGGAAATAAATTTTCTGGGCACAAATGACATTTATGTAGTGGCTTAACAGCATGATTTCACAGCACGTTTAACTATGCAACACCGCAAGATCTGGCAAGCTTCTGATTCAGTTCTGTGTTGATGAGCTCGTCCTGCCACCCACTATTGAATTTTATGTCAGCCAAAATTATTTCATCACTCACAAAGTGTGCAACTGTATATCTGTTGTTTTAAAAATTTGGACTACGCTAATTCTGTGACGCCAGTCAACAGCAGCGGCAGTAGTAAAGTCTCGGGGCTGGACTACCTCACGCCACTGGCGGTGCGTGCAACAACGGCGCTCAAGGTCAAGCTACCCCACACCACTCACCGAGCAAACACGTGACAACAATCAGTATGATATTACAAATGGGCTTTCTGGATTGTTTGTGAATTTTCTGACTGTCGACAAGTTGAAGAAAGATCTGACAATGTCATCGCTGGTATATAAGCTTGCGGAGCGTGTGAGGGCAGGTAGTTTTCAGTCAGTCAGCTTTAGTTTGTCATCGAGTGTGGAACAACATAGCTGTGTATCTGCGTGTGTACAGTCGTCGTGAGAGAACTGGCGCGTCGTGAAGAGATGCCGTTGCGCTTAATGAGTTTTGTGTGATCGTATCGTCACAGTTAGTTTTTGTGAGACAGAGAGCGAGAGAGAACTGAAAAACACAAAATTGTGTGTTAAGGTTACGACAAGAAAACAGTTATGAGTTGGAATATCACGAAGGACTAAAGACTGTGTTAACGTCAGTAAAATAACTGTGTTGTTGTACATTCACTTACAAGACAATAAAGTGACAAAAAGTAACTAAACTGGAGTTGTTTTTGTCACAATATTTTTCCAAACCGAGCGAGTTGGCTCCGTGGTAAAGTTTGAGGCTCGTAGTCAGGAGGTCCTAAGTTCAACTTACGTCGAACGCCCACTATAAGTCGGATTTTGGTGGTTGGTAGGAGAACGTTGGGGTGATTTCTCATCTCCCACAATTTCCTTTCCCTCAATTCACTTTCATTTCATTATCTTCTCACGATTCAGATGTGCTTCTAGGTTTCGTGGTGTGTGAAGAAGCCAGACAGATGGCACGTATGCTTGATGCAAGGAAAACCTTGCTCTTGGACCCTGGAGTTTGCTTGGTTGAATGGGTCGTTCATCATTCTCTCTAGAGCAGCCCTGGGGGAGTGGTACACATTGAGCGGGACTGCGCTCACGACCTTGAGCGTGTGTGTTGGGTGAGGACACACCAGTTCAGTGACGTACCTTTCACAATGAGTGCAGGACGTGTTACGCCAACATTTAATCCCGAATGGGAAGAAAAGTATTTCGCCGTCTTCGAAGGTGGAAAATCACATTGTTTGGTTTGTGGTGCAACAGTGTCATATCCTTCACATTATAACATTAGGAGGCATTTCACAAATGCGCATGCGCAAGAATATGGTGAAGAGAAGCTGACAGGTGTGGCTCGTGAAAAAATGCTGGATCGTCTTAAGGAAAATTTACAAGCCAAAAGTGACAGTACTAGCAAGACGATAGTTAACCGGCAAAACATAGTTCTTGCCAGTTTTAAAATTGCAAACGAAATTGCCAAACCCTCTAAACCCCTCTCTGAAGGAGACTTTATAAAGGTGCTTGATAACTGCTGCTGAAGGAATTTGCCCTGATTTAGTGAATTCCTTTAAATCTCTGAGTTTATCTCGTCGAACAGTCACCGAGCGAATAGCAGAAATTGCTTGCAATTTGGAGAAACAGCTGAAAAGGAAAATCTGACAGTTGGTGTACTACTCATTAGCACTAGACGAGTGTAGTGACAGGAAAGACACGGCTCAGTTAGCTGTTTTCTTAAGAGGAGTTTATGAAAATGTCAATATCAGTGAAGAATTTCTAGATCTTGCATCGTTAAAGGACCGGACCACAGGTGAGAATGTGCTTAACGCTGTGCTAAAGACAATGGAACACTTTAATCTTCCATTGAAAAAACTAGTTTGTGTTGGAACCGATGGAGCGCCATCCATGATGGGTCATACGTCGGGATTTATAGGAAGACTTCGAGGTGTTCTTGCAGCAAAAGGAATAAACCCAGACGGTGTACTACATGTTCATCGCGAGGCATTGTGTGCGAAATCAGTAACGTGTGATGTCAGTTGTTGTGCGAATTGTGAATACCATTAGGTCGAATTCACTTCGTCATAGACAGTTTCAAGAATTTTTAAAAGATATAAATTCTGATTTTTTAGATCTGCCGTATCATTCTCAAATTAGATGGCTAAGTAGAGGCAACGTGCTTCAGAGAGTTTTCGCGTTACGAAGCGAAATAGACATTTTTTTAAAAGATCAGAAAATAGACTTTGGAGAACTTAGCACCAAAGACTGGATTTGTGATTTAGCATTTTTGAGTGATCTAACGTTACACTTAAATACATTGAACACCACTCTACAAGGGAAAGACAATTTAATCATTACGATGATTGATGAACTAAAGGCTTTCATGGACAAATTGCGACTCTGGATGTATCAAATACAGCACACAGATTTGTATCATTTTCCAAATTTTAAATGCGTATTTATTAAAGGATCTTCTGAAGTACTAAACAAATACAAGACAATTCTGGAAGATTTACTGGAAGAATTTAAAATCCGATTTAATGATCTGAAGACCATGGACACAGAATGGAGGTTGTTTAACAACCCATTTGCATTCGATGTTAAAGATGCACCACACTCTTTGCAGATGGAATTAATCGACCTCCAGAACAACACACCTCTGCGGACTTTAGGACTGTTGGGAGTAGAGTTATTTCGTACACTACCCAAAATGAAGTTTCCAAATTTATTTCTCTTTGGCAGTCGCATTGTAGCTATGTTTGGTACAACATATTGTTCTGAGCAGTTTTTCAGTAAGCTGAACAATGTGAAAACTCCTTCACGCAGTAGTTTAAGTGATGAAAATTTAGTGCACATATTGCGATTGCAATGTTCAAATTTGCAGCCAGAATATGACGAAATAATGAAGCACAAAAGATTGTACGTTTCAACAGTGACTCAGTAAGTAGCACTCCAGGTTTACGTGATTTACGAAGTGTTTTAGTTTATTGCATATTAATATACTTCAAAGTCTTGCAAGTCTAAATAGCATTGTAAAATCTGAAAATATAACACTACAACATGTATGTAAACATTGTATAGTGTTTAATTTTGTGTTTGTAATAAATTACAATTAAGCAACACGCGTACGCCACTGACTGGTTCATGTGCCTTTATTGCACGCACGTATGGGACGGTAGAAACCTGTTTTTTCTCACGCGAATACACGACGTCCCCAGGCCTGCTCTAGAGAGTTCCAACTGTGGGACGGATATTCGAGTGTAGCATTGTTAGCGATCTCCACGCATCTCTGTGTCTCTTTGTCTGTCTGTCTGTAGCCTCCTGTGGATCTTTCATTTCATCCCTTCCTCTTAAGGGGTAGAAGAGCAATGGATTTGCCATAAGTCACAGTGCTTGTATACCCCAGGAATAAAAATCGGAAAAAAAACTGTAAGGTAATTATTCTATTGCAAAAGCGAAGAGCTGGAGAAAGATAGGCCGATATATTCATATTTATCAGACTGATATTACAGGTATTGACAATGGCAGAAAACAGAAAAACGCTTTGTTGATATGTACACAGAAATAAGATAGCAGTGAAGTATTGTGGCAAGACATTGCAAGTGAAACAGCTTACGCCAAGTATAAGAAGGTATTTTTATTGCTAAACTTAAATAGTGTACTTGAAAACTTAGGTTTGCTATAACCCTAAATAAGACGGGAATGCTCATTCTTGTGGTGCCTGCCTCACGTTCAGGAAGTCGCGAGTGGGAATCTTGATTATGAGTTTTCTCTGGGGTTCTCTCTTATCCTAAGACAGGCCTGAACGACTCGTGGGATGCCTCGAGCAACCTTTGTTTGAGTATCATTTCCCCCTTTTCATTCAGTCATCGTCCGGTATGAGCTAGTAGATTAAAAGATGTTAAATAAGCATACAAAAAGAGGGGGGACAAATTGAAATAGCTTGGGTCAAAACACAAATGAAAATTTACTTACCTACTTAGCCTGAATTTAATTTCGCTCAGAGCTGTGTTGTATGTAGTATTACGCTCAAAGCATAGCTAGACAACTTAGAATGAACAACTAACCCATGTGCTGATTAACCTCTTTATCTGATTATTCTCTCTGTATGGAGGACTTACAGCCCTAGGACTTAAAAGCCTGTGCCTAGGGTAAGATGTCTGTCGAGGAGCAGACGAACCTATGGACTGGACAGAGTGAAGACCTGGAAGCGGGTGGCCAGCCAAGCACCAGGTATGAGAGTGAGGAAGAGGATGATATGAAATGCGGGCGAAATGGATGAATGGAAAGACGGTGGCGCAGTTGCTGGAATGAGTGATAGAGGAAACCGAAGAACCCGGAGAAAACCCACCCAGACGCCGCTTCGTCCACCACGAATAGCACAACGCCACTCGAGCACAATGCCGCTTAAAATATTGGTTTACAACTGTTAAAATTTTGAGCTCAACAGAGACTTACAGACGACTTTGTTTTTTTATGTTCCACGTATCTGCCACCTTTAATGTCTAAGGTTATATCGGCGGCTTTTTATCTTTGGAACAATGATGTTCGCTCGCTTGAGTTCGCATTACTTTTGGTTGTTAACACACACACACACACACACACACACACACACACGAGGAGGGGGGAATAATTCTGGCTAAAGAAAGATTCCCACCTTCCAGCCGGGAATCAAACTCGGGATCTCTTGAATTGAATGATAGCAAGCTAACTACCAGAGCCAGAGGCACTCATTCTTTTGTATGAAAAGAATGTCATGATTTAGTTGAACTACCCCACAGCAAGATGTCACATCTCACAATCGACTGGAACAATGCAAAATAAGCACATCTTATGTAGGTATATTGGCAAGCCCGTATCAGAGCTAGTGGAGAGAAAAGATTGAAGAAAAGCCTTATCCCTCTTCATGTTAATGAGCATGCTATATGTTGTTTGCAGTGTGCACACCGTCTGGAAGGCAAACTATCTCTCCCCAATTTCCTTCCACCCTTCGACTTCATACCTCTGATTACGACCACTCCGCGTGTGTTAAGTGCTTTATTAAATTTACTTTTGTTCCTTTTCACTTCCTTTACCATCCCCAATGATAATGTGTAGAGGAAGTATTGCACTCCACCCAAAAATGCGATCCTCAGATTTCACCGTTAATGCACGTTTTGAAACTCCACGAATTCCACCCCCCCCCCCCCCCCACCACGAAAGAAAAGTTCTTACAAAAAAAAAAAAAAAAAACATTTCTGCGTAGTGTGGGGCTCAAAAACGAGAGGCCGGTGAAATACCCAAAACGGTATGAAGTATATCTTCCTAGGATGCGACAGAAAGATTTTCAAGAATATTCCCCCCATCTAAAATTACTCTTTACATGTGTAGCAGTTTTTTGTATAGCGCTTATGATATACAAAATATATCAAAGTTACAAAATCCATTAATAGCAAAGGGTTAAGAATATGTACCACAGGTGAAGGGATGCCAAAAAGGCACTACTGAGGGTCATTAGCGAACGTCCCAAACATTAAGATAAACGAGATACAATTAGTTTGGCAAGGTCTTTAACATAAAGAAAAGGAGCCTGCTATTGTATTTTTACAAAGTATCGGAAACCCGAGGGGTTTTGCCAGAGGGCAAAGTCTTGACTTAATGAAGTGAGGGCCATTATGGATGTTTGGGAAGCTAAAAGGATATAATGACTGAGGGACAGTAGGAGACAGGCATCGTTACGAGGGAGAGATACACGTAAGCAACACGGTGAAAGTTTGTTCCAACGGTTACGTTAGACTACATATTTTATTCTATTTAAAATTGTTCAGCAAAGCTTAAATGTGTAAAAATAAAACAAATAAAGAGTTCTAACAAAACTACAATATCGCTCTCTGTAACCACCACGGATACCCGAGATTAAGACTCATGTGTGAGCAGCCGTAGGCACCCATAATACGAAGCAGTCAATCGAGTGACATAAAAATGCTTCAAATTGGCGCTCCAACGTGTGGCGTGAACTTCAGAGAATTTCAGGAATCCTGAGCGTGAACTTCAGAGAATTTCAGGAATGCTGAGCGTGAACTTCAGAGAATTTCAGGAATGCTGCGTGAGCTTCAGAGAACTTCAGGAATGCTGAGCGTGAACTTCAGAGGATTTCAGGGAAGCTGAGCATGAACTTCAGAGAACTTCAGGGAAGGTGAATAAGGTATGCGGAGAATTTCAGGGAGCTGAACAACAAAGGCCGTGAACTCCAGGAAGGTGACCCAGGACCCAGCAGGAACGAGAGGATCCACATCGAATAGCAGTGCAGCAAGCTGATTAAGGTACTGAGTGAGAATTTTATCTACGTGTTGTAGTATATAGTCAATGTATTTAAGGAACGGGAAAATGATCGAGCAATTAGATATAAATATGGAAGTGCAGGAGGGCGATGAGAGAGTGGGAGAAGGTGTATATAGTAATGTAGATAATGCAAGGGACAGAGTAGGTGATACGAATATACAAAATCAGGGAGAAGAAACAGGGGGAAGCATGGAGACTAATGAAATATTAAAATCACTTATGTCAATGATGACGGGGTTAACAGAAAAGGTAGATCAGAGTCAGAAAGATTTAACGGGGTTAACAGAAAAGGTAGATCAGAGTCAGAAAGATTTAACGGGTTTAACAGAAAAGGTAGATCAGAGTCAGAAAGATTTAACGGGGTTAACAGAAAAGGTAGAAAATACGAGGGAGAACTTAACAGCTGACTTAGTCAAAATAGGAAATAAGATTGAGAAACAACAGAAGGTTTTAGAAAATTTCAAGGAGGAAGTTAGAAATGAAATAGAAAATGTAAGAAGTGAGGTTAGAAATAATCAGGAAGACGTTAAAATTGAAATTGAAAATGTACGAATTGAAATGAGGGAAAGTCAGGAACAGGTTAGGGAAGAGATTAAAACAGTTAATAAAAATGTAGAGAAAGGAAATAGAAAATTAAGGGAGGAAATAACTACTGATTTAGCTAAGGAAAGGGAAATTAATAACAAGGAATTAGAAATCTGGAGGAAAAGATTAGAGCAATCAGAGAGGGAAACTAGGAGATTAGCTGTGAGCGTAGATGAGGTAAATGACAAACTGAAAGAAAGATTAAATAACATATGTCTGTCTGACAATGTTAGTGACTCTGTGAGTAGTAACACTATTACGGTAGCAGCACGGGACGAAGCGATGCAGAGTGCGTCAGCGGACATTCCGATGTTAAATTTAAATGCTGGTACATCAGGTAATAGTAATACCAATGTCAATGTTAATGTACACAATAGCCCACATTTGCAATGGCCCAACCATGTTTTGAATGAAATTTCACCACCAATCTTTGAAAACGAAGAATTTGATGACCCCAAGGCTTTTATAAACAGCATGCAAGAGTATTTTCTTGTAAAAGGTATTCCCGAGGAATATAAGATGACGGTTGTCAGAAAATGTTTTAAAGGCAACGCTTCAAACTGGTTAGAGTTATCAGTTGGATTAAGTAATGATTATCGGACATTTAAGGAAATTTTCTTAAATAGATATTGGGGAGCTAGCAGGCAGGCAAATATAAGACTGGAACTGAGTAATGGGAAATATAACCCGCATAAAGATCAATGCATGGTTAATTATTTTATGGCTATAGCTAGAAAATGTAAGATGCTTGACCCTCCGATGGGAGAAATAGAATTAATTAATTTAATAACCACACATTTTCCAGAAACAATCCAACAATATCTGATTATTGCGAAGCCGTTAACAATAGCAGCAATGAATGACTTGTTAATCGCACTAGAAAGAAATAAGAGCCAAAATGAGGCAAGTAATGAGAGACATTTTGGAAATAACCGATCTCCAACAAAAATTTTCGGGCAGGGGGCAGGTTCAGGTGATGTCAGGAATTTTGATGCTCGGCAACGGTATCATGGCCCAGTCCCTAAAAACAATAATTACCACCGGAAAAATAATTTTGAGCCTCAGGATAGGAGACATAATTTTGAGCCTCAGGATAGGAGACATAATTTTGAGCCTCAGGATGGGAGACATAATTTTGAGCATCAGGATAGAAGAAATAATTTTGAGCCTCAGGATAATAGAAGAAGGGTTGAGAATTATCCACGGGAAAGAAACCCTCAAATTAATTACGTACAGGCAAATAGATATTTCGGAGATAGAAAGGGGGGGGGGGGGTACACTAGAAATCGATTTCCTTCGGGAAATAATTATCACCATAATAATAATTGGTACAGACCGAATTCCCCTAGGCAAGAAGAAAGAAATGGGAATAGCAGAATTTCTCCAAATCCGGAAGAAAGGGTAGGCGCTATAAACGCGGTAAAAAGATTGGAAGAAACAAATTTTCACCAGGATTCAAACCCGGGACCTTCATATAATGGGAATGGGACAGGAGCCATTAGTAAGCTCTCGGAAAACTCCAAACCCAGTCAACTTCGCCTTCAGTGAAGTTTGGGAATGATGAATGTTCTTATTATGGGAAGTACTTCGAAAATAAGGGACAGAGAAGGCAATGTTTGATCGAAAAACATAAAGAAAATACAGAGAATGAAATTTTAATTGATCCGCCAAGAATAAATATGGTATTAACGGGAAATTATTTCAGGCTATTATTGATACAGGTGCTAATACTACTGTGTGTGCCCAAAATTTTTTTGAAAATTTAGTGAGTAGTGGTGTAAAATTATTATCTTTGCCAGTTTATGGGATATATTGCTCTGTAGCAGTAGGTAAAAGGAAAGAAAGGGTAAAATTTCAAGTGATGGTAAAGGTCGAGATCGCACAGAAATGCATTGAAATATTATTTTTCGTTGTACCCAGGCTTGTTTTTGACGTAATAATGGGTTGCGACAGTCTTTATGCTTGGAATTCCATCGTAGATTTTGAAAATAAAAGTTTTAAGTTTGAAACAGGACCTGACACCATAATTGTACCATTTTTAGACCATACTTCGAGGATAATTGTACGGGATCAGGTAGAGGAAGAAATGGAGGGGGAAACATTCTTTGTAGAGGTAATAAATATTGGAGCGATGGAATTAGCAGAATTAAAAGTTGGGAACTACGATGAAATAGAGGAACAAAATATTGTAAGTAGAGGTAATTATTTCTGTGATTTTGACGAAGAAAAGAAACCCCGAGAAAACCCAAAATTTAACTTGAAGAATAGTAATATAAATGAGTACGACGAAAGAAAGGACTGTGTCAAGATAGAAAATTTAATAGGATCTAAGGTGAACCAAGCTGAGAGACTAAATGAGGAACAGAAAAGAAAATTACGGGAACTTTTAATAGAAAACAGGGAGGTATTCTCGGAAAAGCCTGGAAGATGTAACTGTTACACACATTCGTTTGAAGTTGCGAATAAAATTTTCAAAGAAACTCTAAGTAGCCACCAGATAAAACTATATCATTGTTCTTATTATTTTCCTTCAGGGAATCCGACAGAGCGGATATTAAGAGAAATATGGACTTATTTTCGAGTGCTTACTCATAATAATCATCGAAACTGGGTAAAGTATTGTCCCATCATAGAGAAAATTCTTAAGAATACTGTAAATACTACAACTGGTTTTGCACCGATACAGATAATGCAGGGAATTGACCCTGAACCCATTTTTAAAAATACTCCAAGAACGATTGAGAGAAGTCAGCCATTGTCAGAGGAACAAAGGGCTAAGATCGTTTTTGACAGATTGCAAGAAAAAGCGGAAAAGAGGAAATCAAAAATCACGAAACGTAAAAATAAATGGAATCCTCAGGTAGGAGATCTAGTTCTCGCCAGGGATTATAAGTTATCCAATGCGTTAAGGGGGAGAAGTCAGATTAGAACTATTATATAAAGGTCCGGTAATGATTACTGAGAAATTCGGAGAGCATACTTATGAATTAGTGGACTTAAAAACAAACAAATCGATTGGGAGATGGCATAAGCAGCTAATAAGACCGTATAGAAATTCCTCAAATAGTATCGAAAAGTAAAAAAAGAAATGGTGAGAAGTTAGTTGAAAGAATGGTTGGATCATAAAAATGAGGGCCTAATTGTTTCTATGTAAACTTGTAAATAACTGTAAGAATAACGTAATTAATATTAAGGAAAGTGAATATATCGGAAAAAAACAAAAAAAAAAAAAAAAAAAAAAAACAGTGAAGTGGATAATGTGCGTGTGAAAAAAAAAAACATTAAAAGTGAAACCAGCAGAACAATTCATAACCATAAAGGACTTTTGATAAAAATAATTATATAGAATCAGAAGATCAATGAAAGAAGAAACATGTAAAATAATATTAAATCACTATGTAGTATTAAAAATATAACCCTATGTGTGTTGAGTGCTGATTTGTGTAATGTAAATATGTGAAGGGTATTCTATGTACAAGCTATGTCTTTAAGAATTTGAGTGTAAACCCTTTTAAGCATTTGTATGGAATTGACGAAAAATTTGCTGAACAATCGCGAAATTTTAACAAGAAAATGATTTTCGGGCAAGACATATACCTTATCATATTCTTACATAATATGATAATGTATATGGGGGGCATTTGTAGCAGTTTTTTTGTATAGCGCTTATGATATACAAAATATATCAAAGTTACAAAATCCATTAATAGCAAAGGGTTAAGAATATGTACCACAGGTGAAGGGATGCCAAAAAGGCACTACTGAGGGTCATTAGCGAACGTCCCAAACATTAAGATAAACGAGATACAATTAGTTTGGCAAGGTCTTCAACATAAAGAAAAGGAGCCTGCTATTGTATTTTTACAAAGTATCGGAAACCCGAGGGGTTTTGCCAGAGGGCAAAGTCTTGACTTAATGAAGTGAGGGCCATTATGGATGTTTGGGAAGCTAAAAGGATATAATGACTGAGGGACAGTAGGAGACAGGCATCGTTACGAGGGAGAGATACACGTAAGCAACACGGTGAAAGTTTGTTCCAACGGTTACGTTAGACTACATATTTTATTCTATTTAAAATTGTTCAGCAAAGCTTAAATCTGTAAAAATAAAACAAATAAAGAGTTCTAACAAAACTACAATATCGCTCTCTGTAACCACCACGGATCCCAGAGATTAAGACTCATGTTTGAGCAGCCGTAGGCACCCATAATACGAAGCAGTCAATCGAGTGACATAAAAATGCTTCAAATGGGAAAGTTTTCGTTATCATTAGCTGGTTTATCATTGGTTGCTAGAGTTCTCAGAGACCCCTAAGTTTATTGAAAGGTTGTGGTTTTCGAACGAACGCACCTGTGCAATGGCCTGACTAGGACATCTAATATTACACCTTACTGGATTGTTTGATGTTTGTTTCTTTAGCTGCAAGAAAGACTAATCAGCAGTTACGTGTCTCACAGGCCAACCCAAACCTGCCGCCTACTCTTGTTACAAATTGCTGACATTTGTTCCTCCTCGTTAGTTACGCAATGCTGCTTTGCTACTGCAAACAGTATGCTACTATTTCTTACAAACAGGAGTATGATCTACAAAATCACAAGGATTTGGAAGAAGTGTGTCATCTAAGTGAAGTACAAATTAGAATGTATACTGTACTCATATTACGTTTTGTCTATTTTTAATATAGTAAGATAATGTTAATAAAATAATGCATATTTAAGCTAAATGAAGTTAAACATGGAAATAAAGGAGAAATGAAATTTAAAATGTAGATACACACAAGCATATAAGCACAACGAAGTGTAAATTATTTTCATTAAAATATAGTTTACATATCGTTGTCCTTAAAATAAACGCCACAGCCTAAATATTCATAATGACTAAATTACCCTATTAACTCACGATAGATTACAAGTTTTGATTTTCTACCCTCCATTTTTTATTTCGCATCTTTAGAGTTGTATAACATGTTTTCTCTCCACTTTTCTAGATAAAACCACAGCTTAGATCCTGTTTATTGCAGTTGTTAATTCAGATGGAATCAAATCTTCTATTTTGGACTGTAATATCGCCATAGAGAGTGGGCAACATAACACATCCCTTTTAACATAACCTTTGCAGGAGTAAGTTCGCAGTAATTGTCGCCAGAGAGAGAAGGCAGATATGGGGATTCCCACAGAGGAAGACTCCTTAGCTGAACAACCACATCGTGCAGGGGTAGAACAATTCCCGAAGGTAAGTGGCACTAAGTCCAAGTTTCACAGCAATTAACTAAATGTTAATCACCCTGCTAAACAGCTCCAGCGAATAGTTTAATAGTGGAGAGAGCAGGTCAACGGACTTCATGCTCTAAAAGCATTTTAGGTGCATTCCCAATGTTACGGATGTTAATGTTTCAAGTTTTACCCTTCGGCATGAATTTTCTTTATCTTTTTCACAAATGTATATATGTATCTGTTCGATTATTGACATTACATCAACGAGCCATAACCTGGCTGAAATACAACTTTATTAATAAGAGAACCTAGAAACAATGCCGCTTCAAATCTGAACGAAACGCTCCCGATATCCAGGGAATAAATGAGACGCCCTTACACTGGCTTGGAGTTTCGCAAACATTTGGAGCACCATCACCTGGCATTTCTTTGGCAAGTTCTATAGCTCTGCTAGCAACCCCTGAACATATACAACCCTACATTGACCAGTGAATTGGCGAGATGGGGTACAAATAACCAGTGCATATTTTCGCTGGGTATCAGTGAATATAATCGTAGCTTGAAATGTAAAGTACTCGCTTTTGTAGAAATTTGTAATGTATACAGGATGGAAGTGAAATGATCCGCCAGACTTTAACAGCGAATTTCTCACGTTGTGAATAACAAGAAAGTCCAGTACCAAAATGTTGAAAAGTTTATAGTTTTCTAGAAAAAAATATTTTTATAAAAACATTTATCGTCACCTGACTGAATTATTATTGACTGAAGGTTCTTGATTTATGGCTATATTCATAGAAAATTGAATAAACTACAACTTTTTCCTTTGGTGTAATTCAATAGATTCAACGGTTTTTTGTGTAGATCAAATTTAAAAGAACCCACAATTTATTACAACAAAAAGACAACAAAGTGTGCGTTATTTTAAATTTAATTTACATAAAAACCGTTGAATCTATTGAAATATGCCAGAGAAAAAAGTTGTCATTTATTCAATTTTCTATGAATATAGCCATAAATCAAGAACCTGCAGTCAATAATAATTCAGCCAGATGATGATAAACTTTTTTGATAAAAACATTTTTTTCTAGAAAACTATAAACTTTTCAACATTTTGGTATTAGACTTTCTTGTTATTCACAACATGAGAAATTCACTTTTAAAGTGTGACGTATCATTTCACTTCCACCCTGTATATTTTTGTTACACCTTTACTGCTCGTACATTTCTAACTCTCATCTAACATGTATTTTTCTTTAACAGTTGTTATTTTGTTAGTCATACTAGTAGTTTCAGCTTTTATCTGAAAAATTAATTTGTAAATTAAATGTACATGATCTTGTTATTATGAAATAAACCCCCAAGTTTGCATATATGTTCCTGTATAGTACCCTAGATACCGGAATAAAATATTCAGATTTTATTTATTTTGTGTAATATAAATTACTCTGAAAAAGCTTTGAGGGACTTACTAGGTGCAAAAATCAAGCCACAAAATATCTGCAAGATAGGATGTTTGTCTTAAGAATTACTTATATACAATAAGTTGAACTTGCCTAAGTGTTAAACAAGGTTACGATATGAATAGCATCTGGATATGTTTCAGGAAATACTAACATCGTTTTCAGGAATGTGCTAGGCATATGTTTCAGCATTTTTCTGAATATGACGCACAAATAGTGAAGCTGATCATAGCGATATACTCTGATGCTATGCACATACTGATATGGAGTTTCTTCACCCTGAACTGGATTAAAAGTTCTGCTTTAACAATAATGCTTCATGTCGTTAATATCTATGTTGCTTTTTAGTATCCATACAACATATCCGCTTCAGATCACCAGGCCTATAGATTATGCTGTTAACATTGACTTATAGTTATATCAGTTCACTTCCTTAAATACATAGCTATTGCAAATCTGTGTTAGGTATTTATTATGTACCACGCGCTGCAGATGGAACAAAAGCACGTATTGTAGATTTCCCTTTCCACCTCATTTTGCACAGAGTGTTCGGAAAGTAAACACAATTGTTAAATATTTGCCAGACACCAACAACGTGGAATAAAGTGGTATAAGTGAAAGCAGTTTGTGTATGTGCCAAATATTTACTAAATCTAAGAAGCAACGCACACAGTGTTAACACAGTTATTAGGCGAAAGTTTGCCAGAATTTGAAACGAAGTTGTCACGAAGTTTCCTTTTAAGTCATTTTAAACTACTGGGATACACAGCTTCTACGAATACCTACACAGCGAGTACTATTTTGGAAATCTCCGAGCTACTCTTCAAATGCAATTCGGAACGTGACTTAAATAAAATACTTTTGAGATACTAGACTAATAAATAAAACCATTACATTTTCTGTAAAGCCATTAAAAGCACTTTTTTTAAGTTTTACGTATCCTCGAAATTCTATGAGCCGGTTTAAGAATTTTCAAGCATTAAGGAAATTAGGTTGAATTGTTAGGAGACATTACGCTGTGACGCGCTAGATTACAAACCACGCTCATCCCTCGTACAGTTGTTTGCGGCCACTCACGAGACCATCTTTTGTCTTCCGTTAGTGACACTTGGCCACTGTGTACGTTCTATGTGTTGATGATAGTTCGAGTGCACATAACTTGAAGCCAACTGAATAAGAATTCCTAGGCCTGATTATAAGCAGACAGCGAAACCTGCACAGCGAGAAACCTGTTAGATGTAACTATACTATACGCTGTCAGGGTCAACAGTGAAAAGCTGGCGAGCGGCGAGCCAAATCAAACCGATATGAATATGACCCAACACTGTGTACTACTCTACTGTTCAGGCTTCGAAATGTTTAAATTATAGAGTCGGTCATTTCAAGGCACATTTACTTTCCTTGGATATTCCGCTCATCCAGAGAAATTATTTATGTGTATAACTAATTGATAAATGAAAAATTACCCATCTATATTTTCAAATCAAACTTCTTCAATTTCGTGTGACAGATTTACAACACATGTATGTTCTGTAGTGTAAAAAAACCGTGACACAACAGGCCGTCCGGGCCAAGACCTAGCGCCCGACCGCTGTATCCTCCACCTCTGTCCAACACAGGCATCGTGAATGGGATGCAGTACTGGAGGTGGGACGTGATCATAGCCCCGGTCCTTCCCGGCCACTTATGTTGTCTTGTACACCAGGACCACTACTTTTCAATCAAGTAGGGACCTAACGAGGCTGAGTGCACACCGCGCCATACCCCCCAGCGGGGAAAAATCCCCACGCCGATACCGGAGATCAAACCCGACTTCTCCACGCCACAGGCACGTGCGCTACCACTGCGCTAAGGAGGTGGCCATTCTATAGTATTCACAATGCAAATACGAAGTGTTTACTTTGAAAAACAATGCTCCTTGACCTACATTTTTTATTGGTCTGTTTCTTCTTCACTATATGTCCTTTTGGTTCCAGAATTAGGATTACAGTGCACTATAATATACTTTCTAAAATTTCTGTAGTAAATATCCTGCACTTAAGCACTGTCTATACTGCGAGATGTTATGCTCGAGGTCACGTGGTATGATGGGGACAAGTTGTAAATATTTTATGTGCGATTCATGTAGGTACTTTGTTATTCTCAGATGGACTATTTCCGTTCAACAGATAAGCTTGATTGCACACAATTTGGCATATGCATGATTTTTATGTAGAACTGTAACAGGGCAATATCTGGTACTGTAAGCAGTATACACTACACTTCCTTAGAAGACAGTTAACTTGAAGTCATCCCTCTCTCTCCTATCGGTGTCCAAGTTCACTGCCTGGTTATAAGAAAGCAAACTATTGCGCATGTAAAAAGTGTTACTTTAAATAATAATCACAATTGATATAAGTAGAATTATTTGCATCATCATTCTCGCATTCTAAATATTACCTGGTGCTCATTATAATTTCTGCACAAGTACGTTTCAAATTTTTGGAATACCCGTAGATGAAAATCGGTCAATATTTTCAAAACCTTTAAAACTAAGTTTTTTATGTAACGTTTGATCTTAGATCTTTTTAAAGCTTCAACACGTCAGTGATAAATGTCAGTAGCACATGAGCTAAAGGCCTGGATTTGCTTCTTTACTCCACTTGTCCTTTTTTTTTTTTTTTTTTCTTACTCATTACAAATTTTCTATACAATGTAGTTTGTAAAACAAATATTGTCTAAATTTATAGTAGAAACTCAGAGAAAATGCAGTTCAAAAAATCTGATGTGTAGCACTCACATGCCTTTCTCTAGTCTTGTACTAACCATTCTTACAAACTCTTAAGCCTCTATCTTCTTCGTGTTGAGATAAACATTTGTACAAATTATCTTATTGCTTATTTTCTTGTAGGTGCAAGGGAAATATTAGAATACAGTAGGCTTGAGCGATACTCAAATCTAAAAAAATGAACAACGATGTACCATTTCACGAAAGCTTTTAAGTTTTCCGAAACTCACATACATAACAAGGAATATCTCCGAAATGGTTCAACCTACAAGAAAATTTATTGGGACATAAATTGTGTATTTTAGCAAGATCTACATTTTTGTACAGTATGATTTGGTCTATCTCTAACGGCTTAGCAGTTATGCAAAAATCGTCCAGAATAATTACGACTACAGGGGCTATAGCCAGAAAATTCAAGATACACATTTCATTTTTCATAAGAATATCTCAAACATATGGCATTTTAATCAAAATCGTTAGAGCCGTTTTCAAGAAAATAAAAATTTTCTAAAAATCTTCCATGTAAAGTGTAGTTTAGGGTGGGGTTATTTTCTTCAAAATCTTCGTGTCGCATCCTTGAAAAACATTAAACTTAAATACTAACTTTGGTTTTTAACCGACTTTTGGTTTTTGAGTTATGCTGTCCACAGACACACACACACACACACACCTTTTTCTAAAAATGCTTTTTTTGGATTCTGGGTGTCTCAAAACATATATTTCCGGTGAAATCTCGACATCGAATTTTTGGGTGAAATACAATACTTCCCCTACTTACCAGTAGCGAAAGTAAAAAGTGGCATGTCGGTTTTTCTATCCCTTTAAATTTCTCAAGATATTACAATTAATTCGAGTCACAAGAATTATATTTAGATATTTTAAAATTTTTCTGAAACAACCAAAACAAAGAAAGAAATTGCATATGCCAGTTCCATGTTTTCGTATTTAAATATGCGACTTTGTTCAGTTCTCACTGTTACTTCACTAATGTAGACTAGTTCAATGTTTTCCTGCTAGGCACTTCACTGTTTTTGTGACGTAGCGGCCAAATGAAATCCGCACGACGAGCTGCTTCTTCGGTCCTCTTCTCTCAATCGAGAGTCGAAAACAGGACGCTACAGCAGTACTTACTGTACGTCATGAAATGATCCTATGGCTAATTGATTATTATTTAAATCGCATAAAAGGAGCAACAAAAGAAAGCTAATGTGAACTTAGTGGAAAAAAATAAATGGATTAAGCTGTAATACAGTTTTTGAAATAAAAAGAAACTTAAAAAGGCAGGTGACAGGGAAGGACGGAGAGTATTTGGGTTTTTAATAATATAAATGAATGACTAGAAATAAATGTATTCGACCAATAAAGGGACTAATTCATTTTGTAATCAGACACCGATCATATAAAACGTACTGTCGAAAAATTAATAAAATGAACAGAAACACTTGCGACACATGTAAAGGAATGGATACTCCTGAGCATACAGTATTTGAATGTGGCGGATACGGGCAAAGAAAACTAGAAGTAGGAAAAATACTAGAAAGCAAAGATTTATATGAAATAATGAGAAATCAGGATCTAATGAAACACCTACAAAAACTGACAAATGTTGTTAGCAAGATGGCAAGGGAAAACGATATTACTGCTCGTGAGAACAACACAACACAAGGTATAAGAATATCAGCGAGACTATGGCAGCTAAATGTGGATGTAAATATTGAGTAGGAGAGGATGGAGGAGGAGTTAATAAGATCAGGAGAGGAAGAAACAGAATGTTAAATTAAGAAGTATATTAATTTACTCCATAGATTTTATATTTTATGCTGGTTATGTTTTGTTAACTACTACTTTGTTACTTTTGTATTAGTATTCTTTGTCTTTTTGGCAGCCTGTAACTGCGGCAGGAAGATGTTAAAATAAAAATACTCGAAAATATTTTGTAGTATTTCTGGGAAGATAAAATTGGGGAGAGAGGAGAAGAAGGAATGTGGAACAATTTTAAAGGAGAAACCAGGGGGAGAAAAAGAAGAAGGCGCCGGTGTAGTTGAGGAAGCGGCCATATTGATGGAACGGATGACGAACGGAACCGCTGAATTTTGAGAGGAAAGGGGAAGAAGATGAGCAGTGCTAGGCCAGGAAGTAAACGGGGGCTTGGCGTTTACTGGACCCAGTGAAGGAGTACATAAGATCGTGACTAATTAAAAGTGAAAAGTGATACGTGATAAGTGAAAGTGATAAGGAGTAAAGAAAAGTAAATTTATATAGATGCTACAAGTAGTGGATTATCAAATAAAACAAACCGTTAACAATTAGAGTTAATGGAAAAAATAGCAAAGTAGAGATATAATTTAATGAAAAACAACTGTTTTCTTCTTCTTCTTCTTCTTTACCTGATTACCCTCCCCGTATAGAAGGCTTACACCCTCTAGGACTTACACATCTGTGTCTAGGATCAGTCGCCCGTCGCAGAGCAGAGGAACCTATGGACCGGACAGAGTGAAGACCTGGAAGCGGGTTGTCAGCCAAGTACCAGGTATGAGGAAGAGGATGATATGAAATGAGGCGAAATGGGTGATTTCAAAGGTGATGATGGAGCAATTTGTGGAATGAATGGTGGGGGAGACCGGAGAACCCGGAGAAAACCCGTCCAGATGACGCTTCGTGCACCACGAATACCACATGCGGGTCTCTGGGATCAAACCCTGGCCGCCTAGTTGGCAGCCGAACTGTCCAACCGCTCGGCCACGGCGCCGCCCGGAAAGACAAATTTAAATAACTAAATTAAAGACTTGAAGAGTAAATATACGATTTAAAATATTACTTTGAACAATAAAATAAGTGGTATAGTTTAAATAAACTTACTGGACAATAGTTATGTAGCTTTAATTGAATTTAGAAATAAGTAAAGTATTATACAGACTGCAACTGGTTTTCCGCTGCAATGCTAGTAGTTAAGAACTATATTAGTTTAATAAATGTAATCATGCATGTAGTGTTGGGTATCAGTGTAGCGTATTATGATTTAGTAAAATTTTAGCATTGAAAATTAGGATATAGAATAGTAAAAGCAGCCGGTTACCTGTTACTAGCTTGCTGGATACCAGTAAAATTATTAGATTAGTATTGAAATTTTGTTAGTTTATACTTTATTTCTGTATACTTCTTTTAGGTGTAGTTTACTTGAAATTATCTGAGAAAATAATGTATTTATAAATGTATGGTTTTGTAAAATGTAAATAAACGTGGCATTGGTATGTATCCCCCGGTATAGTAACCTATGTAGATGCCGGGGTATGATATTTGCATTTATTATTATGTGCGTTACAACATTAGTCACAAACTTGCTTGGAGTGAGTGAGTGAGTATGTGAGGTTTAACGGCCCGTCGACAACGAGGTCATTTGGGCCACTTGCTTGGAGAACTACCTTTTATGTTGCATCGGAAACGCATTCGCCAATTCACTAAGTTACTCGTGAGAGCGCTTATATTGTCATTGAGCACTTCTAGAAGATCCCCAACACTCTAGAAGAGGGCAGGAGGTACGTTTCCAGAAGATACTGGTTATCTGCCAATAGCATGTCTGATATTTACTTGGGAAAGCGCGCCCCGAGTCTAAACTGTGTTTATCTCCTCCACTGCCCGGTGCCGATCTCCCATAACCTTGGGCCATAGTCGCTGCGTCATAATATTGTGTAATGTTTCTTCTTTTGCAAAATTATACTTTTGCATCTATTAATTAATATAATAAAAGTAGATGCATTTTTTCTAAAAAGCAGATATGTGCACGTAACAAAATTATGGAAACAAATTAGATAAAAACTGGAAGATTCTGAAGTTCCTCTTTGGGTACCTTTAAGAGGCATTGCTGTTTTTCTCATGAATTTGGGCAAATGTAAACCTGTATTTTTAAATAGCTGACTGGGGCTTCAGCATACAGTAAACGCTTATTTTCTTGAAACCATAATATCGATACCATTTTTGGCAGGCATTTTTCTATAATTTAAGCAGATAGAGAACTGAACCTTTGAATTAGTTATTTATAGAGAAGTAATTAAAATAGGCAGAAATTGTAGAGAAATGCATATGATTGCCACGCATTACCTTTTAAAATATATGTTAGATAAAATAATAGGTTTACGGAGAATAGCTGGAGTTTTATGTATGCTAGCGATGTAAATAAAACAACTTAGGTTAAATATAAGAGCTGTAAGTTCAAATTCATGTTTGTGTTGAAACCTCTACTACTGTGCGTATGTCTCTGTAGTTTGTGGCATATGTTGCAAATAAACTATTGAGTTGACATTCACCTTCAAAGAGAAACGTTGTTCGTTTCGGAAAATGAAAGCTCATTGAACGAAAAATAAAGCAATAACGGTTTTACTGCCGTTTCATCCACTCTTTATTCTAAGTAATCTAAGTGATAGCCTCAATCTCCTGTACATTTGCAAGGCGTTTATTTACAATACCTTACACACCCGTTGGATGTAAGATAGGTTAATTATTGCTGTTAATGAAATAATGAAAGTCATATAAATGGTGTAAATGTTGAAATATATTAATGTGCAGATGTTCAGTAACTAGGCCGGAAGTCTTACATGTTCTGAGCTTAAACTGTGACTATTTAAACTAATATTACACAGGCCTGAACTGAAATATGTATCCCTTTAATCTACATGAGGTGTGTTACCCGGTATTGCATTGTATACGTATGTATATTCTGTACAGATTGTACGAGGCTTTTGAGGACAAAATCACAATGAGGTCTGTTTCTTAGCTTTTTAACTTCCCTTCTTGGAAAATGTCAATCTATAGTTGGACTTTGTTTTTGCTATACGCATTCAACTGTTTCTACGAGTACTTACATATTAATAATGTTACATTTAAATATATTAGTTTTAATGCCGTGTTTCCCTTTTCAAAACGTTTCTTTTCTTGAGATTTTGTGTTACCATATTATTACGGCATTATGTCTTTCTTAATATATGGAATGAAATAACTATCTCGTTGTCCCATATAATTAAATACCGTTTCAATACAAATAACATGTTGATATTCATTACGCTATTCGTTCTGCTGCACGCACACACACACACACACACACACACACACACACATACACACACACACACACACACACACGCACAGCCACTCACTCAGATACACACAGAGATACACATAACCGCGCGCTCTATATTTGATTTTATTGGGTTTAGGTGAGAGCTCAAAACATCCGTTTCCGGTGCAATCTCAATATAAAAAAATATTGGTTGGTATAACATTACTGTTCTATATACCACCACATGTGGTAGTGCAAGTAAAATAAGTGTAAGAACTTCTTTGCACTGTGACGGAGGTAATCCAATTATATACAGCTCTGTGGACAATAAGCTAAATTTATAATTAAAAATTCACTCAAAAGATCAACTAATATTCTAGTTTAATACTTATTACATTTAATCCACAAGTATGGTGAGTTAACCGCGGAGATTTCTGTTTATCCCCTGCCTATCCCATTCATGTCCCTCTCCATGTCTCTCTCTTTCTCTCTTCTTCCTGTCCCGTTATTTCGTCTGCATCTGTCTATCCAATAGGCCTGTTATATTTTCAAAACCATTATAACCGTGTGTTTTCTGGTGCCGATATAAATTAAAATAAAAGTAAATGGTTTCATGCTGCAAAAGCTAAAGTCTGTTCCTTAATACGTGCAATCAGAAGGTATCGTTTTAGAAACTAATTTATGTACAAAAACAGTAGTAACAAAAAAGGGAAAATCTGATTAAACATGTTCCTATGGCAGTTTTGTAAATAAAACCCTACTACATAAATTTTGTTTATAAATCTTTGTTATCTCTTTCATTAATACATGAAATATTTAGATTTTTTAACCTTGTGCCTCTAATACGATCTCCCCCATTGGAAAAAGTAACAGTGTGGCATATGCAACAGGACGTTGCTGTCATAAGAATGTTGAAAAATTATAAAGGGGGTTAGCCGTCTAACCAAAGAAGCTAAAACTGTGTATTAAAAGAGTGTATAAAGTATTCCATTTAAGCAACCTAATAATTATTCATTAATGGATAGATAGTTCGGATTATAATTGACGATGACACATTTTTGACCAGATAGTGAATGGCAGGATTTGCAATAATTATTAATTTGCAATACCGATACTGGAATAGTGTCATTTTCCTCAAAGAGATGAAACTCGCTGACAGGACTAAAATTTATGTCGGATAAAGAATTAAATTTTCACAGCGTTCAACAGAATGTTCTTTTTAATTCATGGGTTCAATGCGCTTGAAATCATTTGATTAATTCTCTACTCAGCTCTGCTATACTAAAATGTGGCTACTGTCTCATAACATTCCTCTGGAAAGTCATATTTTCTATGTTTAAACTAATCTTTCTTAAACGCCTCTTATTGCCTATAAACGTTGCTTCCTTATGAATTGCAAGGCATTTTGAAAATTAGTCCCTTTTTAGCAATCTCTATCCGTCTTGTTTGCGTTCATTTGTCTTCACTTAGCCATGGACCTCAAATATACAAATAACCGTTGCAAACTTCCAGTATTTTCATATATCGAGATAATTGCAACATTCATTTCAGAACACAAACACATGTGAACTAAAAGATTACGAATTTTCAATCAAACCTGGAAGAATTTCAGCTAACTTCTCATTGAAGTGAAATAACTAACATGAAATGCTGGAGTGAAGAAGTGCGTTGGTAATATCAGTAATAATGATAAGGATATTAATAATTTGACAAAAACGACAATTTGACAAACTGGCACCTGACACCAGTGTTACAAAAACGACAGAAGTCCAGTCCAATTATCTTTTTCTCAATTTATTTTCTTATAAAACAGAATGCAGAGCAACATAGTCTCTTTTACTCACGTTACACAATTTACAGCCTTTCGTGATATTACATCACACGACTATTTTCTTCTCGTAAACTTGACTCACTCCTTCCTGTCTTTCTTCATTTTCTGTCTCTCAAACAGCTGACTTTGACGATACAATTATTCAACACTCATTAACTCCTTCACTATCTTCCTCCAGGAGGCACAGGTTCTCTCACGTACACACGCAACAGACACACACACACACACACACACACACACACACACACACACAGAGAGAGAGAGAGGGAGGGGGGAGAGAGACATAAATACAATGGAGTGGAAAAGTTTGGAAGGAGGGAGAAAGATATTTTGGAGAAAAAAGGGAGATTATAGATAATGAAGGAGAATTGGAGAAGGAGAAACACTGAGAAGGGAATCACCTGGGAGGATGAGTGTGAACAGCAGAGGGAGAAACAGGAGAAACTAGAAGACTAGGAGAATGGGAGAGGGAGAAACAGCGAGAAAGTAGAAGACCAGGAGAATGCGAGAGAATGGGAGAGGGAGAAACGGAAGAAAGTAGAAGACCAGGAGAATGCGAGAGAATGGGAGAGGGAGAAACGGAAGAAGGTAGAAGACCAGGAGAATGCGAGAGAATGGGAGAGGGAGAAACAGAAAACTGGAGATTAAAAGGAACGAAAGATAGAGGCACATGTAAAAATACTTAGAAAGATGGAGATTATAGACAAAGAGGCAGAAAGAGAGAGAGAGAGAGAGAGAGAGAGAGAGAGAGAGAGAGCTTTAGGTCCTGCCAGTTACACGTAAACTCGTATCCACTTGTAAGCAAGTATAAGAGAAGCTTGAAAGGAATTTACTCATTACGTACAATTAGACCAAGTTTAGCCTCTATAGCATCTCTTGAAGCCCTTACCAAGACAGAGCAAGCTCAGGTTGGGAACATGCCCGAAACATTCTGCGGGCTCTTTTGTTCTTTAGGGAGGTGACATCAAAGGACTACTCTAAACCTGCGAGAGGATGGTACAACAGAAATTAACCATGACAATTCTTAACAGGGAAGCGCTCTTCTTTTGCACGCTAAAGAAATTAATGTTGGTTTTTGTGCTTCAAGTTGGGCTTTGCTCAGCAAACTGACACTTTTGGGGTTAGAACTGGGAGGAGAGAGACACTTGGGCAGTACTCGAACTAAGTGATGCTTAATAAAGAGATGACATCTCTGGTTAGAACAACACAGCACTTTTAATAATAAAAGAGTTACGGGATTTTACTCCTTTCTTTTCAAAGTCTCTCTTTGGGAAGCATTCATAGTCGCATTTGAGTGTTTTCAAGGGAATATTTCTCCATCGCATTATGTCTGAAGTATAGGAAAGGAATATCTGTTTTATTCCATCTTGTTTTCTCTGGGATTTACTTTTACGTAAACCTGACCGACAACACGTAAAGCCGGGGTCGTTAAAGTAAGATGAGTGGTAGGTACGCGGTTTAAATTCTACCGGGACCATCGTTCTATATGGAGGTTTTCTCCAGGCTTTCCTCAGTCCTCCTCATGCATTACTTCTTGAAATTGTCTTACACAGTTTATTATTACTATTATTATAATTATTATTACTATTATTATAATTATTATTACTATTATTATTATTATTATTATTATTATTATTATTATTATTATTATTATTATTATTATTATTATTATTATTATTATTATTATTATTATTATTATTATTATTATTATTATTATTATTATTATTATTATTATTATTATTATTATTATTATTATTATTATTATTATTATTATTATCTATTATTATTATTATTATTATTATTATTATTATTATTATTATTATTATTATTATTATTATTATTATTATTATTATTATTATTATTATTATTATTATTATTATTATTATTATTATTATTATTATTATTATTATTATTATTATTATTATTACTCAGTCATATCACCTCCTCTTTGCGGTTCCGCTAACCTATACATTTTCTTACGAAGTATCCATGCGGCATGAAAAACAATTAGCCAGCCATTCAAAAACGGCAAACAAAAGACTCTGGTAAGAATATAGATAATATTATAATTGAAGAGGGGAAGTCAAACAGTATGGAAAGAAGTAGGTCGTGTATATGAATTCAGTTACAGATGTTTCGCTACGAAAGAGATTACGAACACAGAGTGGAAACACAAACTGAACAGATTGCTAATATAAAAGATTACCAATCACTCAACACGCCCATCAGCTGTTTCACTATGAGTCAAGAACAGGAATTGATAAAACTTACAGGACATACCAGCGCAACATATTTAAGGTCATATTCACAAATAAATGAGGACCATCACTCAAAATTGGCCATAAATTGAGAGATATAACCTGTATACCCTTGAATGTCACGCAGCAAGCACAGCAACTATCTTCATTTACATTTGAAAATTGTACATTTAACAACTGCAATTTTAAATACAGCGACCTACCTTTACCCATTAGCATACTAACGCAAATTCGTACATTTATATCATCATATGTCTAATTCCTCATTTCTCTGAATTAAACGCTAAATTTTTTGTTATTGTTCTCATATACTAACCCAAACCCCGCCGCAACAGCCCATGAAAGGCCAAGGCTTGCCACCCAGCCACTGCGTCCCCCACCTCTACCCATACAGGCGTCATTGGTGGGGTGCAGTACTGGAGGGTGGGACATGGTAAATGCCCCGAGCCCTCCCGGCCAGTTACGCGATCTTCTCGACCTGGGGCCGCTACTTCCCCATCAAGTAGCTCCTCAATTGGTCCCCCCCGGAACCTAACGAGGCTGAGTGCATCCCGTGCCAGACCTCCCAGAGGGGATAAAACCCCATGCGGGGACCGGAGATTGAATCCGGGTCCTCCGCGCCAGACAGAAGCACGTGTTCTCATATACTTCTTGATTAGTAGAAAATGAATCTTAATTTAGAAGTATGAATGTTATTGCAAGTTGCAAGTGTTTACTTTTAAATCACTGTTGCTTTTAAATAGCATAAACAAATACATTATGAATTATTTCGAGGAATACTGTAAACAAATAACACTCGAGGTTTTCATATTTGGGATAATTTTGCAAAATTATCCTCATGTAAAACCGTTTAGTGGTATTACTACAAATAAACCTGCACCTAATGTTTTATTTTATTCTATTTAACTTATTTCCTGTCATAAATAAAAGACTCAGAAGTTGGTCTTAAAGCTTAATAGTAGAACGTTTACTAAACTAATCGTCGAAATTAATAAAACTATACATTCGCCAAAAAATAACACATTAAGGGAAGATTAAAAAGCTCTGTGCCACCAACATTAACTTTGTTAAATTTATGACCCATTATCTAGAAGTGATACACGATATCAAACTCAAAGTTATACAGACTGAAGATGTATGCATTAGACGCTCATTGATCTACCTTTATCCAATAATTTTGTTTATTTTTTATATTTTGTTTTCCCTCAACTGTGCCATACTGTAGTTAACATTTATCAGAAATTATTTTTAACAAATAACCAAAGATGTAATTAACACTAAAGTTAATCAAAAACAGCAGTTGGAGCTTAGTTTTATCTTCCTGGGCTTTAATTTAGCTATTTTCAATAGTATGAGAAAATAGGTCATTTATACCAGAAATTAAAACTGTTCAAAGCAAAACTGGAGAGAACAAAGTCTCATTTATTTGCAAATAGAGAAAAAGCATGTCATTCGGAAGTTGTCACACTTAACAGAACTATACATTTCTAGAGTAAAACTTCCTCCAAAAAATGAGCAATTATTTACATCTTTACTCCAAAATGTACAGAAATGATATTGTTGTCTTCTGTTAAATAAATCAAATGTCCCAGTAAAATTGGCAAATGCCCATCACTCTGAAACGTTTATTTAAACGGCAAGTATTGTGTAAACAATGATAAATAATAGATTAAAGAGGAATTCTCCATTTATAAAATTTCACTAAAATTAAAAATGCCACTTTTGGTTATCTTCGCCATTTAGCGTTCTCCCCTTAGGTTTTTAGCAAATTTGAAATTTTCTTATAACACACGAAATTCCAGTTTCCGAATTTTAGTGTAGTTTTTGATTAATTCAAAAACCAATTACAAGATACCAGTTTAAACAATGCTTCTCCAGATTCATGTTATTTAGCATGAAGCTGCTGTGGGATTCCAAAGATTGGAGGCGCCTTTGCCCAAAGTGCCCCAGCAACGTGTTGACGTCAGTAATCTAATTGTGTAGGAGTGTGTATCTCCATTATCGTTTGCGTTGTGAGGCTGCGGTAACTGCTACAATGTGTGTATCTAAGATTTCTTTTATGGCGTTGTTGAGTGCCAAATGCATACAGTTGCGCGGAAATGTTTAAGTGTTGCTGTGCATGTAGCAGGGTGCCGCAAACTAAATGGGTTGAAGTGTGCTAAACAGGTTATCATTGTGTACTGTGGAAACCATTAAATATTTAAACAACATTTTGTGTATATTTTTCCTTTCCACCGATTCTTACTTTTGTAGCTGCATCGCGTGTCAATTGTGTGCCACAAAACAGATTTCTTAATTATTTAATGATAGCAAGTTGCATATGTTAATTACTTTTTTTCTGTAAATTACCGAAGTCACGATAGGTGCTGCACTTTCATAGTCTCAATTTGTTTCTCTGTTGCTTGTGTGGATCTGATGTAACAGGGAGAATGCCTCCATCTTAAAAGTATTCTACTGTATGCGGCAGAATCTTCTGTATCTTTTTCTGCAAACAACACTCACACATTTTAGTTTTCCTTTAAGCTGAGAACAAGACTTGTTCAAGTGGAATTTACAACGATGGTACGCCAGCAGCCACAAAATCCTGTGTTCATGTCCTAAAGCAATTTGGTTTTCTTTGTGTCTTTCATTTAGTTGTTAATTAGCTGCTCCATTTGAAATTTGGGTTAAATGTTTGCTTAAAGATCCGAAGGGCTTCATTCGCTTTATTTTTTACTTTCTCTACTAGTAGTAACTAGGGGAAGTATTGTATGCGACCCAAATTTTGATGTCAAGATTTCGCAAATGTATGTTTTGAGGCCCCCTGAATCCAAAAAGAGCGCGCGCGCATGTGTGTGTGTGTGTGTGTGTGTGTGTGTGTGTGTGTGTGTGTGTGTGTGTGTGTGTGTGTGTGTGTGTGTGTGTGTGTGTGTGTGACTGCTGTAAACAGCTCAGAAACGAAAAGTCACTTAAAAGCCAGAGTTGGTAGAACACGAAGATTTTCAAGAAAATTCCCCCACCCAAAATTACCCTTTACACGAAAACCTTTTTTGAACATTTTGATTTTCTCAAAAATGGCTAATGATTTTGATTAAAATGCTATATGTTTAAGATATCTTTATGGCAAATGAAATACATATCTTGAATTTTCTGGCTATAGCCTATATAGTTCTGTTTGCTCTTGACGACTTTTGCATAACTCATAAACCGTAAGAGATAGGCCAAATCTTACTGTACAAAAATGTAGATCTCGTTAAAGCACACAATGTATGTCAAAGTTTTTTTGTTTTTTGTGTGTGGAGTGAAACATTTAGAAGATATTCCTTGTTATTTCTAAGAGTTCTGCAATACTTAAACTTTTCTCAAATGGAAGGTCATTATTCACTTGTTTATCTCTTGACCGTGCAAAGAGGATGGAGATTAATGCTTTCGTGTAGCCACCAGCTTTAAAAGATTTGACTATCGCTCAAAGCCTATTGTATTCTCACATTCCCCTTACACCTACAAGAAAAATAGGTTCAAGGTAATTTCTGCAAATGCCTAACTCAACCAACGTGAAGATAGAGGAATAAGAGTGTGTAAGAATAGTTAGTACAAGAGTAGAGAACGCTACGTAAGTGCAAACATGACATTTTTATATATTGTATCCATTGATGTTTTCCTGATTCTTGCATTGAAGATAAAATGGGAAGTAATATTACCCCGAATTTGAGCCTTTAGGCATCATAATGCTTCAGTGTAAAATATTCAAAGAGAGCTTACTTTTACGAATGAGAAAAGCTTCGACCAACCGTCATTTAAAAATCTGCATTACGTAAATATTCCCCAGTTAAATAATTCAATGTGCTTAAGGTAACACTTCAACATTTAGCAGGACCCCTTTTCTTTTGTGTACCTTTCAAAATGTATTGCAAACATGAACTGAATATGTGAATCTTTTGGAATTTAAAATATTCGTTTGCAGCAGAATTGGAATGATAAGAGAGAATTAAAAATTCAATTTTCAGTGTCGCTGATAGTGCGCAATACTTTGTTATCTGTTTCAGCGATCTGATAAACCAAGCACTTCATTACCAGTAGATATCCAGACTAACACATAGTACAGCTTTGATGGCACATTCTGTTTGGTATCGGTTTATATTAGAATAAGGGGGAAGTACAGTGATTATCAGACCTCCTCCCTTTCCTCTATATCGAATAATTCCGGATGAAGCTACAAACATTTCCAAAGCTTTGATTCCGCCGGACCCCGTCAATATCCGAAAATAGCTACAGATACCTTTGTGGGCCAATAATGGCTTGTTCTGTGTAACACCTGCAGTACGTTCCTCTAGACTAGAAGGCTATCACGATAATGCACTGTTTCCTGTAACAGTTACTATTACTGCGCAACTGACCTGTCTCATTGCCATAATCAATGTAATTTGGATTCTGATTGTTGCAACAGCCACAAATACAGTACAAGTACTGTAGAAGCGTTAATATTTCGAAGTTACATGATGCTTTTATTCCGAAGCATGAAGTTCCAAGAAGGCATTTATGAAGAATACGAAGAAAGAAATGTGAAAATAAGTTTAGTGTAGTGAAATAAGTGGGTAGAGAGGGGAAAGCAACTATATAATAAAATGCTTCATTAAGTGGCTAATGAAAAGGGGGTATTTTGAACGTACGAAAAGTCGATTGTGGATTAGTAATAATTATTGGCGAGAAGATTTCCAGAGTTCATTTAAATGACAAAAAGTGTAATGCTGGCTGCCAGTAGTGGTTAGGATAAGATAAATAACTATATTTTAAGTCAGAATAGTATATATGAGGTCCTCTCCTTAACGCGCGGGTAGCACTTCTGCTTACCAAGCTGGGGACCCGGGTTCGATTCCCGTAACCGGCGTGGGGATTTTACTCCCGCTGGGAGACCTGGTCCGGGATACAGTTAGCATCTTTATGTCCCTGAGGGGCCAATTGACGAACTACTTGATTAAGAAGCAGCGGGCTCTGGTCGGGAGGACCACATAACCGGCCGGGAGAGATCAGGGCGCTGACCACGTCCCACCTCCAGTACTGCACGCTCCACACTCTTGACGCTTATGGCGGACAGAGATGGGGCGCAGAGGTCGGGCGGCAGGCGTTGACCCGCATGGGTCGTTGTGGCACGCGGTCATAGTATATATGGGACAAGAAAGCGGACAGATAATGAGGTTATGGAAATAGTGATTCAAATAGGGAATGTTAGAAAAGGTTAGAATTGTTGTGGAGTACCTACCAGTAATACGTAATGTACTGCCGGATTCCAGTAGGAAAGTAAAGTTTTAGGTCAGTGGTGTGGTTGTTGTATAGATTAGATTAGATCGAACTTAACTAATCCGTTAAAACTTAGATTTTAGTTCATACCTGTAATATGAAATGCAAAGGAAATGTGAAACGTGACCTATATTTTAGAAATAAATATACCAGGTGGAAAGGAACTTATTACATTCTTTATAATATGTGCTCCATAGAAGTGTAATGGCATTTTGAAAGAATAAATCGTTTTTGTTCCAAATTGGATGGATAATTCCACTGTGCATCACACAGCGTTTCGAAATAATTAATCACTTAAAAGAATTAATGGGCTGTTGCGAGTAGCTTTTTCAGACGTGAAGTAACTCGGCAACGTTGCGTTAAGGTTGATAACGGAATTGAACCGGCTTATATGTGCAAACAGATCAATCGCTTGCAGGGTGGTGTAATGTTTTGGGAGATAACGATTCTGATTGGCCTACACTCGCAGTAAACATGGAAGGACACGGCATATTATTTGTTTATGTTCACAAGACACCACGCTGCGGTGTTTATGTACTGGCCTAATGAAAGTGACACCCATAATCTACAGTGTTGCTAGCTTGTTTTCAACAAAACTAAAATATCTCCGCAGGAAACGGTCAGAAACAAAAACGTAAGGCACAATATGTGTTTCAAATAGCTGTCACTGGTTTAAATTAATGTTATGACTTCCCTATCACTCTGTATATAGTTTGGGATCATACATCCTGGTGAAGCTTCCAGGATTCAAGACGTGGAATCACAAAGTTTTCATCATCATCATCATCATCATCACCATCATCATCATCATCATCATCATCATCATCATCAACATCATCATCATCATCATCAGGCATAAGAATTCTTAAGCACTTGCTTTCAAGTAATCCACTCTCAAACCATTATCACTACAAAGAATGTAAAGTAATAGAGTCCAAGGGCCACTACAGGAAGATAACAAGTGGTGCCGGTACTGTCTGCAAACGTATAAAGAGTGTACGAGGGATATTACTTGCGATTTCCCCACCTACAGTCCAGTGATATTTCAACTTTATTACTTTCCGTTCTGGCTACATTGCTTAGAAATTCCTATGCCTATTCCTAAGAATACTTCAATCTTACTGGAAAGAGCCGTTTATAAACAAATGTAATTGTTATAAATACAGATTTGCTGAAACATCATACTAGAGACAGATTATAATAGACAACAAAAAATCATAAATCAGGTGGCTTAATTTCAATTGTACCTGTCACTGTTGAGGCATTGTTTGAGGGTTCTTCAAATTCGTACACATAACTGAACGTTATACAAGTAAATGTTGATTTCCTCTCAAAAGTGGAGAAATTGCTTTTGTATACTCATATGCTCATACAAACCGACAAGAGGAATGCCTTGCAGTTTTTGCTGCCAAAGTCTGCGTTAGCATTTACTCTATGTTACTTATGAGTAGTGTTGAGAAGCATATAGAGAATTGAAATGCAGCCGCAATCTTAATAATTCAAAGTATGTACTCGTAACTATAGCTTTCATACTACAGTAGAACACTTCAAGTGTATTAGTTCGGGCATATTTATGCATATTCAAGGATAATAGCATGTTATCTGCATACTGTTTTCTGAGCAGAATGCGATTTCGGGATTTCTGATCTTTGAGGAAAGCCATGGTAGTATTGGAAATGGTGTGCCGGAAACCAGTAAAAAAATATTTTCTTATTTAACGACGCTGTCAATTGCCAGGATCACATCAGCGCCACCGTGTGCCGGAATTTCGTCCCGCAGGAGTTCTTTTACGTGCCAGTAAATCTACTGACATGGAGCTGTCGTTTTTAAGCACACTTAAAAACCATCGGCCTGGGCCGGGTTTGAACCCGCGACCTTGGGATCAGTAGGCCAGCGTCTAACCAACTGAGCCACCCAGACCGACCCGGAAACCAGTGAATGCCATGTCTGTTTATCCTCTTTGTCTCTTACATGTATTGTGTTTGTTTAGTATAGTTCGAGGAGATAAATAGGATGCCAGACGACAGGTGGGACGAGATTTAGCAAATACAAAACACTGCAATGTGAAAAAGAAAATCGCAAACGTCTTTGTATGGACTGATGGATTTGGGAATCTAGTGGAAATTACCAGAGTCCTTCTAAAGTTCTCATGCTGATGAGGAAATGAACTTCATCCACCGATTTTAAGGGTAGACTAAATGCCCTATCCCACCATTGATACATAAATTTACCAACTTCATTATCCACCATCTAAGAAACTATTTAAGAAATCAGACTGAAAAGTTTGCAAAATGTGGAAGCATGACTTCCATTTCACTAAACGTTTTTACACAATGCGATTTATTACGCAGGATATAATTTGCTGTTAATTAGACAAATGCTTATTAAAATCGATCAGCAATTACTGTTTAAAATAACCAGCTAACTTATTAATACAAAAGTAGAACAATAACACCATTAAGGCACTCCTTTTATCATGTTAAAATTTCATTTATCTATTCTTAATACTTCTTGTCAAACACATGGAACAGACTATTAATAAACTCAGGCCTCATGTTGGAAATATCGACTTCTGTAAACCACGCTGCAACACGACGTGGTAGTTAGAAATAATCCGCTCTCCTAATTCGCTCAACCATTTTTCCATATCTGTACTAGAGCGAGTAGATGAAGCTATGCGAGCTTTAAACACATAAGCTTCTTTTTAGTTCATCTCTCAAAGCAACTTATATAGAATGACCACACCCAAAAGATGACCTGCAATATATACCTACCTTGCTTTTCAATGTTAGGGTATTCACTAAAAATTATATTGAAAATGAACAGTTAGCTTGTACTATTTTTAAGCAGTGCAGCAGCTTTGTTCAGAATTTACTGCATAGATAATGTGATCTTAGTCGGATTAGTTAAAAAGCGAGGTATGCTATTGAAATACATTGTATAAACTGATACTGTATTGTTTTTATCTGCGTAGTGTACGCAACTCATTTAGTGTTTTGTCCTGGTATTCCCTGTGTGTGGGAGCATTAACTCATTTGACATGCAAAATCAGTAGGGAGTCTACAATGTAATCGCCGAGGGGTAGAACGCTTTAACAACGAAAATGATTATTTGTCTTGCTCCAAGTGCTTTGAGTGAGATGCCTAAAATAAATTATACACAGCTTAATCAGTACAAACAATGTTTGTAAACGTTCATTTAATGAGTCTTGTAGATATATAAAGACGGATTGGATGAATACGCATTTTACTTTATTTTCCACTTTTTGAAATACAGTCGGGGATTTAAGAGGCCATAGTTTTAACAGACTCGTTAAACATGGGAGAATAATATAACACCAATGCAACGGACCTATTTATACTTATATAAAATTACATTTAAAGTTGTTAGGCATAAAATCACTTATTTGAAAATAAAATTGTTACAAATCAAATAAAATGCATGTCGAAGTACGTTATGCGAATACTACAATTTTAAATTGTCTATATTTTAGTAATTTTGAAATTAATCGGAATTTATTGATAAAAACTGCGGGAAACCTCAATATTCCACATCACTTTTAAACACTGAGCACTTCTTCGGTCTTATTTTATTGCTTTTTAATATCTACGTTTAAATTTGCGATTTTCAACGAACGCTTCGAAGTAGGCTTCATTTCATATGTACTCTAATTCAACACCATAGAAAGTTTTTACGCTATGTCCTTTTGAAAGTTAAAATATCATGAATTATATCCTTGAAACAAACATACTAGCATTTTAAATGTCATTCCATTTCTATACACTTTACAGCATACAATTCTAAAAAAATGTTGTTTTTATAGTTTTCTTAAGTATTAAATGCAAAATCATCATTATAATATTATGTTCCTCTAAAACAATTTTCCACAAAAAATGTTTGTTTTTATATTATAAAAACCTACTTATAAGCATCACCGTAAAAATAAGCAATATCCAAAAGCGTTTAATATCGAACAGAGGTCATAAATGAACAATCTCAGGAAAAGGTCAACGCCATCACTACTATTAATGTTATAAATCACAAATATTTTATGCAATAGTTTAAAACGCAAAATAATTTTTCATTTCGGTTCCTTTAAATGAGGGATTTCACACCGTCAAAAATAATACTTGTCACCAATGTTCCCGAAATGGAAGAAAATAAAAGGAAATGGTACCTTTTTAATCGCAAATTTCTGGAATTATGGATACATCGAAAGCACATCAATATTTCAGTAACGGCAATATCTGTTATTGGTTACAAAATTAAAATAGCATCTTAATGATGATAACATTAATAACTCTAACAACATAATAATAATCTAAACTAAAGGTCTATTCGGATTATATATAATGTAGCATAGAATTCTGGATGGATTTCTCCTCTCTTTTTGGTCGTTGATGCTGAAACTATTTGTGATGCTTTGGCGTTGGATTGGAGCATTTAATCAAAATCCTATTTGTCATCAAAGGGAGGTTTTGAGCTCCACCATTTTTCTCCTTGCAATGTTAAGATATATATGTTGAAGTTTTAAGTGGGGTACGTAGCAGAGAAAATAAAATATTTGTTTAACAAACAATTGAAACAAAAGTGTTTGTCCTAAAAGAAAAGTGAAAAGGGTAGCCATGGTCGCTATGTAGGCTTATCGCACACAATGATTGGTAGAGAGGGGTTTCTTTTCTGGTCTATACACTTCCTAGCATCGGACCGCCCGGAAAGCACAGCAGTTTTCGGTGTTTATGCAGAGGTAGGGTGAACATTTCTTCCGTGAGAGCAGAGTGACGTCACGATACTGCCTTTTTCTCACAGTTACAAATTTGCTTATGCATATCACTTTTTCAGGTTTTCACTGTCAGTTCGATATGGCATTTTTACTTCTTTTAAATGTTCTAATAAGGTTGAAATAGAGGTATTCGTGTTGTCCTGTTTTAGATTAATGATTTCGTTGCATGAAGTTACATAGAACAGCGTCACGTATTATTCTATATAAATGTGCAGTTGATCCTTTGTGTTAATGTGTAAATCTTTATACTGCTCTGAAAATTAATTGATTTCCTGATCACTATGCCTAGGGTTTAAGATACAAATACAGACATAGTTAACTGCAATTCGGTTAGATTGCAAGATGTTGTGGAGGAAGGGGTTGTGACTCTGCACCCACAGACTATAATGAAACTGGGCACTACGTTCAGCTCTAATCTACCACTATTGCTGAATATAGATATATAGAAAGTCGTGTTTGTGTATCTGTGCTTCTCTGTTGCTTGTAAATAATTGTAGTGATTTGTATGTGATACACTGCATTTCTATTTCAAACATAGAGAATCATATAAGTGTTATATTGAAGGACGAGTAGACAAAGGAATCTGAATGCGTCAGGTGAGGGAAAAGTGAATAGAGAAAACCGTCTGAATGCAATACGCTGCATTCCTGTTTCAAACATAAAAATTTGTATGAATTACATGTTGAAGAGCGAGTAAAGAGGTATATGTCAACGTGTCACCTAAAAGAAAAGTCAGTAAGGAAAATGTGTGAATCTAATTGTAAAAGGAGAAAATAGTGTGAATGGAATACATTGCATTGCTATTTCAATCATATGAAATGTATATACATATTGTATATTGAAGTGTGAGCAGAGATATGTTACGAAAAGTGAGTTGAGAAAATAGTGGGAATGTAATGCGTGACATTTGTATAGCAATGATATAGAAAATTGTATGAAGTGTATGATGAAGGACGAGTAGAAAAAGAAGTGTGATTGTGTTTCGTAAAAAAATGTGAGAAGAGAAACCCCTGTAATTCATTGCATTCCTATTTGAACAAGAGTAAACTATATGAATTTCGGTTGAAAAGCAAGTGGAGAACATGTGAATGTGTAACGTAAAAGAAAAGCTACTAGGGTAAACCGTGTAAATGTAATAGTTGCATTTCTATTTCAATCGCAGAAATGGAATGAATTGTCTGTTCAAGAGCGAGTAGATGACATCTAAAAGCAGTGATGAATTCAGGGGTGGCTCGGGGGAAAAATCCTCCCCGGGAACTAAAAAGTCCCTTCCGAGAAATTCATATCTACTTGTAAATATTGGCTGGTTGGTTGATTGTTATCTAATGTTAAACGCTTTATAATGAAGTCATTCTATTTCTTGCACTCCAATACTCAGCTGGGAGGTTCTAATCTTTTGTAAACCTCGGACAACGTAGAAGATGTTTACGATCCATTTCCTCATTCAAGTTACAGAAAATACATATAGGAGTCTGCTATGCCAAAGCTGTATAGGTATTTTCATAAACAATCATGTCCCGTTAGTCGTGTGAAAGTTATTATTGCAGATTCTCATGGTAGTGTAAAAATATTGTAATCTTGTGAATTTTTCCGTTGTTTTGTTTGTGTATTCTTCGTTGACTTTGTTTGTGTATTTCATATTACACTTTTGATACAGCCAAACCGGGATTAAACTAGGTGTTATTTTAGTGATTATTTTACTTCCCTTTCTGGCCAAGAAATCAGCTACTTCACTGCCTATTATTACACAGTGGGCTGGAATTTATTGCATTACCACTCCTTTATGTAAACGGGTTAATTGTTACATTATTTTATGACGTTCTAGAATGTTAAGACTTTTGAGTGTTATATCTCGAGTTATAGCGACAATGGCTGCTTCTGAATCAGATAGACTGAGAATTACAGAACATACGATAAAAGAGGTTTTGAACACTTAAGAAAATTGCCTTGATTTCGCCATCAAAATTTGTTAATACATATCTAATTTTCGATACAATAAGAAGAGTGTGCATGTTTCTCCAGCTCCAGTAGCTCCATTATTTGGTAAGGGAGTTCCAATAATATGTAACCATTCAGGGGTAGGATATTGTAAATTTATTACTCCCAGTGACATTTGTGTTAGGATGTCTGGAGAATTTTCTGATTACTTGTCATATTCTGTTAGATGGAGATTATATTCAGTTTCAAAATGATTCTAGATGATTGTTTCCTATTTGTAGGATTTCTTTCATAGTTGGAATTAATAACTTCTCTTTGGTTTTATGTCCTAAGTTTAAGAAGCTTTGTCGGGTTTTTAAACGAATTTCTGGTTATTGATGATTCCAGTCATTTGCTAACGTTTTAAATTTCTCGTTTTGTGTGACTACTGTTTTCTTAATTTCAGTTTCTATGTTTGGGTTGTTGGTCATAATTTGCATGACAATGATTGTTGATGTTCTAATAGCTTCTGTTATCAGGCGAAGGATACGATTTTGTAGTTTATTAAGTTTTTCCACAATTGTAGAATTTCTGGCAATAGGAAATAATATATTTTATTTACATCTGGTAGAGAAATGAGGAAGAAAAAGAAGAAGAAAGAGAAGAAGAAGAAGAAGAAGAAGAAGAAAGAGAAGAAGAGAATGTTTAAGGTTCATATATAGAGTCCCCATCTCTGCTCATCGCTTTAATAATGGTAGTGTTTTGTTCCACTTTCTCTAATGCTAAGTAGGGGAAGTATTGTATTCCACCCAAAAATTCGATGTTGAGATTTCACCGCAAATATATGTTTTGAGACCCCCTGAATCCAAAAATAATCATTTTTAGAAAAAGTTCAGTGTGTGTGTATGTGTGTGTGTTTGTGTGTGTGTCAGTCTGTGGACAGCATAACACAAAAACGAAAAGTCGCGTAAATACCAAGGTTGGTATTTAAGTTTAATATCTTTCAAGGATGCGACACGAAGATTTTGAACAAAATAGCCCCACCCTAAACTACCCTTTACATGGAACATTCTTCGAAAATTTTGATTTTCTTGAAAATAGCTCTAACGATTTTGATTAAAATGTCATATGTTTGAGACATTTTTATGACAAATGAAATGTATATCTTGAATTTTCTGGCTATAGATCCTGTAGTCGTATTTACTCCGGACGACTTTTGCATAACTGGTAAACCGTTAGAGGTAGACGAAATTATGCTCTCCAAAAAATGTAGACCTTGCTAAAATACTCAATTTATGTCCAAATAAATTTTCTTGTGAGGTAAACCATTTCGGAGATATTCCTTGTCATGTGTGGGAGTTTCGGAAAACTTATAAAGTTCGTGAAATGGCTCATCGTTGTTCATTTTTGTATATGTTAAGTGTGCAAAGAGAACAGAATCTCAAAGCTTTAAAACATTTGACTATCGCACAAAGCCTACTGTATTCTAACATCCCCTTGCAATAAGATAATTTGTACAAATGTTTATCTTAACTAAGACGAAGATATAGGAATAAGCCTTTGTAAGAATGGTTAGTACAAGACTAGAGAAAGTCATGTGAGTGTAACACATCAGATTTTTTAAATACGGTATGACTAAAATTTGAAGCCCAAAACATTCTCTGCCCCCCCCCCCCCCCCCCGCCATCAAGCTTAAGTAGAAAGTGGCTGTATTCATCACTGTGTAAAGGTATTACGTAAAAGAGAAGTGAGTAGAGAAAGCTATGTAAATGTAACACGTTACAAGGTAAGTTGGCTAGCATAAAAACCTCGAAGAAGAAACGCTTAGATATGCCAATTTTCATGGTGATCGTTCAACCAGCAGATTGCATGAATAAAATTGTGTGTTGAAGAGCGCGTGGACAGGAACACGCGAATGTGTTACGTAAAAGATAAGTCAGTATACAAAATCCAATGTAACGCGCTGAATTTCTATTTGAATCCTAGAAAATTGTATGAATTGTATGTTAAAGGGCGAGTAGAGAAAGAAATATGTTGTGTTTCGTGGAAGAAGTATGAGTATAAAAACCATGTGAATGTGATAAGTAGCTGATCTATTTCAGTCATAAAACTTTGTATGAATTGTATGTTGAAGCGCGAGAAAAGGACATGTGAATGTGGTAATGTAAAAGAAAAGTGAGTAGAGGAAGTTATGTGAATAACTATATGTAGACCACAGTATAGTAAAATGAATGGCGTCGAAACCGCCATGATAAAAGAAGTTTGTCAATTTTCGTCGTTATCGGTCATCCATGAATAATTGTATGTTGAAGAGAGAAGAACATGTGAATGTCTTGCGCAAGGGAAAAGTGAGTTGAATGAATCGTGTGAATGTAATGTAAATTTCTATTTCAGCCACATAGAAAAGTGTATGAATTGTACCAAGGAGGGATAGTAGAGAAAGAAGTGTGGTTGGGTTTCGTAAAATAAGTGAGTAGAGAAAACCGTGTGAAGGTTTTTTCGAGTTTGAGTTATGGTGTACAGACACAAATATATATTATAATGATCATAATCATTTTGGATTGGGAACCTCAAGACAAGTATTTGTGCTGCTAAAATGTCAGTGTTGAAATCCTAAGTGCGAAAGTAAAAGTAAAATGCTGGTCTTAAAAGAAAAATCAAAAGGGTAGTCATGGTCGCTATGTAGGTTTGGCAGACATTGGTAGAGATCAAGTTAATTGTGAAAGTTTTGTTTTGTGGACTACACACCTCACAACATCAAGCAACCCCGGCAAACACACTTGCGCGCGTTGTATATACCAGGTGGCCCGCTAGTGCCGGCCCCGCCAAAACTAGACAACCCTTCGTGCGTTAAACAGGTTGCGAACTCCACGGCGCAAGAAGGACAGTCAGGTTTCTGCATTTCAGCAGACGTGCAGCGAGAGGTAGTTGGAAACGCTTGTGGTAATACACAGAATAACAGCACGAACAGCCGAAAAGTTCTCACTTTACTTACAGGATCTTCATTTTCCAGGGAGTAAATTCACTCTTGTATACAGCGCTGTTGTCTAACATTTGAATTGCAGATGGTAAAGTGCAAGCGTGAGGGCACGTAACGCTTTGCTAGGATTTCTTCGTTTCTTATGAATGTTATTGTGGTATGTTATTATTATTATTATTATTATTATTATTATTATTATTATTATTATTA